>CBVK0103006345.1:0-12374 GCA_900067695.1 Picea abies | reverse complement strand
GACGATCTCTGTCTGCCCATATGTCTGTGGGTTGTAGCTGGTACTCGTAACTAACTTTGTGCCTGCCAATATGAAAAGCTCCTGCCAAAAAGTGTTGATGAAGCGCCCATCTCTGTCACTGACTATCTGCCTGGGTAACTCATGCAATCGAAATACCTCCATGAAGAACAACTCTGCTACCTGTATGTCCTTGTAGTCTGTGGGTATGGTGAATAAATGTGTGAACTTGGTCAATCTATCGACCACTACAAATATACAGTCCCTTCCCTGCACCCTAGGGAGGCCTGTAATTAAATCCATGGAAATGCTCTCCCATTTCTGCTCTGGAATGGGTGGAGGCTGAAGTAACCCTGAAGGATGTGTCTGCTCAGACTTGTTCTACTGACAAGTCATGCACTCCCGTATGTGTTTCATCATGTCATCCTTGAGACCCTTCCATGACAATCTCTCCCTGATCTGCCTGTAAGTTTTGAAGTATCCCTGATGCCCTGTTGTTGGTGAATTGTGACACACTTTCAGAATCTTCCCCTTCAGGGTGGATTATGGAACCAAATAGATCCGGTTCTTGTAGAAAATGACGTCATCAAGAACCCGATACCTATCATCAATCACTTTCCCATCCATCACCTCACAAGCAAATTTGTTTTTGGAGTATTCCACCAACAAATGAGCTTTCCAATATGTACAGATATCCATCATCGAACATCCTGCTGGTCTCCTGCATAATGCATCCACCACCACATTCCTTTTTCCCTTGACATACTCAATGTCAAAGTCAAAGGCTTGGATCTTTGAGACCCACTTTTGTTGTCTCTCACTGAGGTCTTTCTGGTCAAGGAAATACTTGAGACTGTTATGATCAGTCTTCACTACAAACCTGTTGCCAACCAGATATTGTCTGAATTTGGTTAAAGCGGGCATGATTGATATCATCTCCTTGTCATAAATAGGATAGAGTCTCTCTGACTCATCGAGCTTCCTACTCTCAAACACAATGGGATGGCCCCCCTGCATCAATACTGCTCCAATCCCCACCCCTGATGCGTCACACTCTAAGACAAACGGCTGAGAAAAGTCTGGGAGGGCTAGAACAGGGCATGTACTCATAACCTCCTTCATTTTGTTGAAGGTCTATTGTGAATCCTCTGTCCAATGAAAATACCCCTTCTTTGTCAAGTCTGTGAGTGGTGCTCCCAACTATGAAAATCCCTTGACAAACCGCCTGTAGTAATTGCATAACCCAAAGAATCCTCTCATCTCCGTGAGATTCTTGGGCATTGGCCAATCCACAATGGCTCTGATCTTCTCCTGATGAACCTGTACTCCCTGCCCACTGACGATATGCCCCAAATACAGTAGTTCCCTCATGCCAAATTCACATTTGGATTCCTTGGCATACAAAGAATGGGTCTTCATAATATCCAAGACCTGCTCCAAATGTGCCAAATGCTCATCCCATGTCTTGTTGTAGATCAATATATTGTCGAAGAATACCAAAATGTACTTCCTCAACTGTCCTCTAAATATATGGTTCATGCAAGACTGGAAAGTGGCTGGTGCGTTAGCTAGTCCAAATGGCATGACCAAGAACTCAAAATGTACGAAATGGCATCGAAATGTTGTCTTCTCAATATCCTGCTCCCTGATGTTGATCTGATGGTATCCTGAATGTAGATCAATCTTGCTGAAGAAGACTGCCCCATGTAACTCATCCATCAACTCATCTATGCGTGGAATAGGGTAACGATTCTTGATTGTTTTCTTGTTGAGCGCTCTGTAATCAATGCACATCTGTAATGTGCCATCCTTCTTCAATACCAGTACTACTGAAGATGCAAAAGGACTCCTGTTGGGCCTGATATGCCCCATAGCGAGCAATTCTTTGATCGCTTTCTCAATTTCATCCTTAAATTTCTTGGGGTGTCTATAAGGTGTTGTAATCACCGGTGTAGCCCCTGCCTCTAGCTCAATCATGTGCTCAAACCCTCTGTCTGGTGGTCTCCCTAGTGGTATCGGTCCAAATAATGTCTCATAACGTCCCAAAAGCTCTCTGATCTGTGGATGGTACTGCTCCCTACCCTCTAAGTCTTTTCGTGTGGTGATCCAACACTTTGTTGCATAAGACACATCACCATGACAAAAACTTCGTTCCATCCTCTTCGTCGATACTACCCTAGGCGCCCCTGTAGACATACCTCTCAGCACAACTCTCGATCCACTGGTATCTCTAAAGCTCATGGTCAACGTCTGATAGTTGAACCCAATCTCCCCCAATGAATATAACCACTGTACCCCCAATATGACATCTGTATCTGATAGGTCAACTACATAAAATGTGTCAATCAGGGTGTAGTTGCCAAGCTTGACCTCTAGATCAGGGACCATGTCTAAGCATGACATCGTGTATCCATCCGCCACTGCCACATGGAATCCCTCAAACTCCTCTATGTGTAACCCTCTCCTGGCTACCAATGATGTGTCTATGAAGTTTTAGGTGGCCCCACCATCAACTAAATCTGTCATGCGTTGCCCTTGTAAAAGTCCCATAAGCCTGAGGGTGTTGTACCTGGGCACTCCTGAAAGGGTGGCTATGGTTCCCCCTTTCACNNNNTTCCCCCTTTCACCTCTCTACGAGGTTTGGCCTCCTCCTGGGGCTTGGTCCTGGCCGGTATCTATGGTTTCTTCGGCTACTGCTCTGGCTCATGGGTGGTCTCAGTCTCTGAATCACTGTCTGTAGATGCCTGAATATCCTCATCCTCCTCCTCACTACCTGATTCCACCTCAATATAGTGGATCTATCCCTTCCCCATGCATCTATGCCCGGGGACCCAAGGATCTCTGTAGGAGAAGCAAAGCTTCTTCCTCATCAACTCCCATCGTGTGTCATCATCCAACTTGGGCTTGCCCTTCCACTCCCCTGGAGGGTTCTTCTGATCCTTGTCTCTCTGCGGTACAAATGGTTTATTGAATGGTTTAGTTTTTGGCACCGAATCCGCCAAATCTCTAGTGCGTCGAACGGCATCCTACAAGGAATGAGGGCGGTATGCCTTCACCCAACCTCTCAAGGGTTCTGTGAGCCCTTCGGTGAATAGCATGACCAATCGAGGCTCAGATATGTCTTTCACTGCCACCGCTACTCTCTGAAACTCTGAAATGAATGCCTCTGCTGTGCCAGTTTGTCTCAACTGGGCTAAATCTCTGAAGTGGATCTCTGGATCCCTCCTAACAAATTTATCCATGAGTCTCTCAGTGAACTCTCTGTAGGAAGTGATGTGATCATGACCCAATGTCACCAATCCATGATACCACCATTCGTGTGCCTCACCCTCCAAGTGTAGGGTGGTGAAACTGATGGCCTCTGCCTCTGTCATCTGGTTGAGCTTGTAGTAGGTATCCAGTTTCTATACCCAAGCTCTGGCGATGCATCTGGATGACCCGTCAAAAGAAGGTATGGTGAGTTTACCAACTTTGCAGATGAAGCCAAGGTTATGCCCATGTTGTTGCTGCTGCTGCCCTCCCCTCTGTGGCTCTCTGGGACGGTTCCTGAGTCTAAGTCCACAATACTCGACTAGGGTCATGTCCTGCTGGCCAAGGCCGCATACTCTCTCCGATACTCTACAATGTCCTCTGCATGTGTGGCCGGTCTATGTGCTATCGGTATCTGTGCTGCTACCGGGATTGCCCTCTGGAAACTGGGAAATAATCGATGTGGAATTCTACTCGCAGAGGTATACATGTGAGTGGGTGACTAGGGTCTACTGCTTGCCCCTAAGTTCCCATGCGCTACATGTGGGCCTTGAGTGCCTGGAACATCTATCATAGCCAGTCTATCTGCTACCTGAGCCAAATACTGGGACATGGTCCGCTAACTAGCTAGCATGTCACTGATCATCTGCATGAAGACTACGTTTGGATCTGTTGGGGCCTTACCACTGCCCTCTGGTCGCTCATACCTGCCATCTAGCCTCTTCTCTGCTTCGTGCTTAGCCTCGCGCTCTGCTCATCACTCTTCTTCTCTAAGTGCCTCCTCCTCTTCCTTTGAACTGGGAGGGAAAGGCAGAAAGTTAGGTCTGTCCCTTCTTCCCTTTCGCCGATTGTACATGACATATTCGTCACCTTCATGCTCACGGCCATCTGGTTCTTTTGCTAGATTCATGGTTTTTAGTCATAGGCTGGCAGGACTAAAGCTCTAATACCACTGAAATATCCCTGATCTGGCTGATCAAGATATTTTCTACTATTCTACTGCTTTGGCGTGTAAATCTGATACACTGGGGGTTTCTGGATGCGTTTAGCTGGGTGATTGAGATGTTCTTCGATTATTGTGTTTGCATGTTGGTTATTATGGTTACATGTCAGTTATTACAAGTGCATGTTGCATAATAAAGGTTTAACAATCATAAAAAGATGCATGCAAGAGTATATAAGGTCAACTGCTCAATATCATGAATAATAAACGTTCATGCATGGGAGTACAAATAACCTACTGAAATATGGAGTCTAGACATCAGTCAGATCTCATGGATCTGTAATAGAATACAATCAAATAACAAAAGAAATACCCATGACCGCAAGAAGACAGTAGATCTGTTGCATGCATGGATAGATAGGCAAAAATGAGCGATCCCGGAGAAGCACGATAACCGCTACCAGCTGGAAAACTCGATCTAAAGAAGTCACCGTCAGAATGATCTCGAAAATGCTCTAATCAATGCACCCTGGCCTCTACGCTGGAAATAGTGTCTGACGGAACTCAGATCAGATCTCTACGGCCCTGGATCTGGACCCCTGGGGGGTTTGTGCCCCAAAGGATTCCACCATCAAAATCTGCTGCTATATAGCTCAAAACGATCACCTCTTCCAATGATGAAATGGGTCGGAAGGGTTTGGCCGGATCTGATAGGAAACCCCTACATGCAATGCCAAATGTCGGTCTGGAATGACTGCGCCCAAAATGGTTGTATGGGATGATCTGCAAGATTCCACCATCGGAATCTAATGACGAATGGCTCAATGGATGTGCCCTGGATGGATCTCTACTGGGTTGGAATGAATCTGCAATCGGGACCATGGTCTACTACAGATCTCTAAATCTCCAAAATGACTTGCGCCCTCCTTGGATGAGCTGCACCCTCCACAATAATCTCTCTTGAAAAGAATGGTGAAATACCTGGATGATATCTCCGATGGGCTAGGGTTATCTCCGATGGGCTAGGGTGTGTCTCTCAACACCGAAACCGATCAAGGGTGGTGGTTTCCTCCAGAAATCCACAAAACAATAAGGTCGGCTCTCCTCCTCCTCTGGAAGCTCTCAACATCAAATCATAACAATGCATAATGAGGAATTAGGTCAAATTCCTCTCTTTATATCTTTCCCGACCTAATTCTTCATTGACATCACTTAACCTAGGTGCCTTCCCTTATAAGTGATTTAATTTTCAATTAGGTCACCCCCTTAGCACCTTTTCATTCTAATTCTCCATTGACTTAGGATTAAGTGACTTTTCCTAAGTATTTTGGCTTAATTTATCGTTTAGCCTTAATTCCTCCTTATTTCTCCATCTGGTTNTTTGTGCCTGACTATAGTCTACGGGAACATATAGACTACTAAGTCACTCCCTGCTGGCCTACTCTTGGGGATGGGACATCACAGAAAACTTCTGCGCTATACTTGGTGCGACTCAGTTGACTGCAATTACCCATCGATCATCGATCTGCTTCATCAATTGATCCTTGCTGTTGAAAACAGACTGCTCGCTCGCTCGATTTGTAGCCTGAAATGAGATTTTTTTCGTGCTGTGCTTGGGCGCTTCTCGTGCAACCCACAGACCTGGATACTCTGTGCCCAAGATAAGAATGGTTGCTAACACAAGGAGGGTGTAATGTCTTGGAGTCATCAAAGACTTGGTGGTCTCATTATTTTAGTTTCCAATGAAGAGTGTGGTCATGGACATTATGGTACCTAATGTTCCCCCCAAGTTTGGCATGCTATTGTCTAGGTCTTGGATTAAAAGACTTGGAGGAACATTACAGATGGATCTCACATACGCCACCATTCCAATCTTTGGAGGGGAACACAGGAGGTTGTACAGAGAAGCCTAGCTAGCCTATATTGTCAGTGATGAAGCAAACCCCACCAATCATCCCATCTTTTCACTTGACACTGATTTGGGGTCTAGTTTATTGCAGATCATTGATGCTCCTGAAGCCCCTTTCCAAATCAGAAAGCAACCCTTATTTGATCATGGGACACCTCCTCCAAACACCTCCATTTGGAGAAAAAAAAATCGACGGAGCTTCTTCTAGCGAAGGTGTTGGCGCTGGAGTGGTTTTCATATCACCTTCTCAAGAGATCATATCCCTGTCATACAAGCTACAATTTGAAACCACCAACAATGTGGCAGAGTATGAAGCTCTTGTTCTAGGTATGAGAGCTGCAAAAAAAATGGGAATAAGGGAGATGGCAGTGTTCGGAGATGCTGAATTGATAATCCAACAAGTCAGGAATGTCTATCTAGCCAAGCATCCTCGACTCAAAAGTTACAGGAATGAGGTATGGGACCTGATTGATAATTTATTCTTAGCTTTCAACATTTCTTTTGTCCCAAGGGAGGATAATTCTTCGGCTGATTCCTTAGCTGTCTCAGCTAGTCTATTTAGGATCCCTCTGCCGCCGAAGATCCCATGTGCGGTCGAGATAATATATAGGCCATCCATCTCAGACAATGTAAATCATTGGAAGGTATTCGAAGACGATCTTGAAATTGAAAAATTTCTTCAGTCTGTCGATGGGTTTTCTGCATTACACATTGAGTAGGACCCTTATCCCGAAGGCGACCCTCACTCTGAGGTATTCTTAAATAAAAATTTTAATCACCATGTTGTTTAGTTGCCTAGCAATCACATTCCAAGGGGATTAGTCCCTTTAGAAATATTTTTTGATGGGAATGATGTGGCAGTAAAAGATAAGATTTCAGAAGGAAGTACTGATACATCAGAGTGCAACATTGGCACACAAGAGGAGCCTAAGTTTGTCAAGTTGTCAAGCAGCTTGACCCAAGAACAGAGGGCCAAATACACTGAACTATTAAGAGAATGTGTCGATGTGTTTGCATGGACCTATGAAGACCTCAAGACATATGACACATCTGTCATTAAACACAAGATCCCACTGAAGGAAGAGGCTAAACCATTTAGGCAAACGCTAAGAAAGATAAACCCTATGTTGTTGCCTATCATGGAAAGAGAAGTGAAGAAGTTGTTAGATGCCCAAATCATTGTCCCCTTGAGATATTCCAAATGGGTGGCCAATTTAGTCCCGGTAAGAAAGAAAAGTGGAGAAATCAGGCTCTGTGTTGATTTCGGGAACCTGAACAGGAGCTCAAAGAAAGACAATTATCCCCTACCCAACATGGAACACATATTGCAGAGGGTAACTGGTGCATCCAGGATATCCATGATCGATGGTTTTTCTAGTTATAACCAGATATCAGTCATACCCGAGGACAGAGAAAAAATGGCCTTCACCACTCCTTGGGGCATATTCATGTATGCCAAAATGCCCTTTGGATTGATGAATGTAGGAGCAACATTTCAACGGGCCATGGATATAGCCTTCATTGGGGAAAAAGATCAGTTTGTGGTGATCTATCTAGATGACATCACAGTCTTCTCCAGGTCTGACAAAGAGCACTGTTGTCACCTGAGAAAAGTGTTCTTGAAGTGTTGGAGGTTTGGCCTATCCTTAAACCCCAAAAAATATTTGTTTTCTATGAAGGAGGGGAAATTGTTAGGTCATATAGTATCAACAGAAGGAGTAAGGATTGATCCCAGCAGGGTAGAGGCAATTCAGACCCTATCACTTCCCCGATCTAGAAAGGAAGTTCAGGATTTTTTAGGGAAAATTAACTTTCTGAGGAGGTTCATCCCAAATTTCGTTGAGATGGTGAAACACATCACAGCCATGCTCAGGAAAGGGAAAGAAGTAAAATGGACTATTGAACCCAGGGAATCTTTTATCCAAATAAAGAAGGCATTGACTGAGGCACCTGTGCTAATCAGTCCCGATTATTCCAAGGACTTCTTGATTTTTTCTTTTGCTTCTTTTGATACAGTAGTAGCGGTCTTATTGCAGAAAAATGATGAAGGACGAGAACAACCCATTTCATTCTTTAGCAAGACATTGAGAGATGCAGAAATCTGGTACGAGATCATGGAGAAGCAGGCCTATGCCTTGGTGAAATCTCTCAAAGTTTTTAGAGTCTATGTCTTGCACTCAAAAGTGACTGCATACATTCCTTCAGCCTCTGTGAAGGACATCCTTATACAGCCTGACATAGATGGGAGAAGAGGTAAATAGATTGCCAAGATCCTGGAGTTTGATCTGGAGATTAAGCCCACCAAGTTGATAAAGGGGCAGGGTTTAGCCAAGCTGCTAGCTGAATCCAATTACAAAGCCTTGGGGATTAGCTTCATTCATGCTTTTTCAGAAAATCAGCAAGTTGATTCATCCAACAAGGGTTCTCAGAGTGACCTATCGCTAGCAGAATGCACCTGGTATAGAGATATTTTGTATTTTCTGCAAGAGTTGAAGCCTCCTGATGGAATGGGAAAGAGTAAGACGAGAGATTTAAAGATCAAGGCAGTAAGATATTGCCTCATTGACCGAGCCTTGTACTGGAAAGACCCTCAAGGGGTATTTTTAAGGTGCCTAAATCCACAAGAAGCCCATAAAGTTATGTTTGATTTCCATAGAGGCCTTTGTGGGGGGCATCATTTCTAGAAGACCAAAGCTCACAAAATCCTCAGGGATGGGTATTACTGGCCCACTTTATTCATTGATGTCTGCAGAGAAATCAGAGCTTGCATCAAATGCCAAAAGTTCTTAGGAAAGCAGCAGCTTAGACCACTGCCACTAAAGCCTGTTGTAGCTTCAACACCTTTTCAACAGTGGGGTTTGGACTTCATCAGGGAAATCCATCCTCCCTCAAGTGGCCAATATAGATGGATCCTGACTACAACAGACTATTTCACGAAGTGGATAGAAGTTTCTCCCACCAGAAGTGCATCACACAAAGTAATTATCATCTTCCTGGAGGATATCATAGCCAGATTTGGCTGTCCCAGCAGGATTGTCACTGATAATGATGCTTCGTTCAAATCTAAGCCTCTGATTAAGTTCTGTGAGCAGTTCAAGATCTCGCTAATTCACTCCACCCCCTATTATCCTCAAGGAAATGGACTGGCGGAATCTTCCAATAAAATCCTAATCAAGCTTATTAAAAGATTATTGGAAGACAATAAGAAGGCTTGGGATTCAAAGGTCAAATTCTCTCTATGAGTCGATCGAGTGAAAATAAAGAAGTCCCTGTGCACCTCACCTTTTCAGCTGGTCTATGGAACAGAGGTAGTTTTTCCCACTCATCTCGCCTTACCTATAGAAAAGTTCTTTCAAGATTATGAAGGAGAGTCGGATCATATGGTCAGAAGAATTCATCTGATGGTGGAAGTACAATAGATCAGGGAACAGGTGATGGATGCAGCTCATAGTCATCAGCAGAAGGTCAAACAGGCCTTTGACAGGAAGGTCAGGAAGAAGGAGTTTGAAATCGGGGATTTGGTGCTTAAGTAGGATGCACCTAGACAGGATAAGGGCAAACACAGCAAGTTTGATGCCCTATGGACCGGGCCCTTAAAAATCTCTAAGATTTTGTAAAATAACACGTACAGGTTGCAGGATTTGGAGGGTGAGGAGGTTTTTAACAGCCCAATAAATGGGCATTTTCTGAAGAAATGTTTTGTTTGAGCCTTAGACGACTCCTTTGTTTGTAAATATTTTCCTTTGGGATCTTTGTTTTTTTTTTTTGGGGGGGGGTCTAGTAAATGACTCCATAGCCCAACAGTAGGAAACTGGAACTACAAAATGATTCCTTAGAGCATCACAGGGAGGACTCTATCCCCCATGGAGCCTATATGTTAGCAATATTTCTTGTAAGGAGGGTGTTTCTCTCCGATTTCCAGGCCCTTGGTGTAAAATGCAGAGAAATGGGGTTTAAAAACCCCATTTGCATTTTATTCAAAGGGTGCAGTTATGAGAGCCAAGCACAGCACATAGAAGAAGTCCTTTTTCGGGCTTAAAATCAAGCGAGCAGGCATTTTGTTTTCACGGCAAGGATCCATCGACGAAGCAGAGCAATGGTTGGTGGGTAATTTTAGTCAACCGAGTCGCGCCAAGTATAGCGCAGAAGTTTTCAAGGAAGCGAACGGTCGGAATTCTCAGTGGAGAACTCGCAAAGTTACAAGGGTCGTTGATCACGATCAGTTCAAGCGTGGGATTATTTATTGAACTCGGGGGTTCGTGGGTTCAGAGGGTGAACCATATCCTTTGGTTGCGCGAGATCACGAGTCGCGAGAAGTGTTCAAAGGGGAGTCAACCATCGCTGACCATCGTGTCTCAGGACTTCGGAAGGGGAGAATGCCAAAGTTTGACACTCTAACTCGTGAGGTTGCTAGTTGCGAGAGGCGCTAGCACTTAAGCATTGGCTGATGGTTACGTGTGGAGGGCACTGACAATAAAAAGAGCTATACCTGTATCGCCACATCACGTCTCGAGACTTCGCAAGGGGAGAATGCCAAAGTTTGACAATCTAACTCACGAGGTCGTGAATTGTGAGAGGCACTAGCACTTAACCTTTAGCTGACGGTTACGTGTGGAGGGAACTAACTAGGAAAGGAGCCAGACCCGTATCACCATCTCGGGTATCAGGAGTTTGGAAAAGAGGAGCCAAGGGTCTTCGACCCACGAACTCGCGAGTCACGAAATGCAAAAGAGCCTTTAATGTTGGGCCCACGATCTTAGCGCACAGGGCCAGAGTTGTTCAAATGGTGAAATAATCATGGTCGTCAGTATTTAAAATCCAATCCAACCGTTGATCATGGAGCAGTCTCAGCCGTCCATTAGGGAAGACTCTTGGTGCATGAAAATAAGGAGTGGGAAGATCTAGGCAACTAGGATTTGTGCGCCCAGATCTACGATCCGAAATGCAATGGTTTTCAGCGCATCCCCCTTTGCTCCCATGGCGCCTCCTAAGCCTGTTGGTCCCCACCTCTTGCCATGCCTCCATCGCCCACGTCACCACCTTCCGCCATATGTCCTCCACTATACCTCTCTCACCCACCTGTACCCCACGCTCCTTGACACTTCCACCTGTGCACTATCCATACCCAATGGAATTTCTCATATAGTGTCACCACACCACCTCATCCTCCTCGCCCAAGTGTCATCCACAAATCCACCATTTGGGTCCCCTCGAAACAGTTCAACGAAGCAGTAGAAGCTAGACTACCACGTCCTGCAGATGCATAGTTGACCAGGCCATTCCAAGAAAAGCAGTTACTAAGGTAGTTGGTGGTGGTTAGACATCATCTCCTTCCATAAATAGAAGGTCAGGAAAGGACCAAGCACAGAGGCAGACTGTCAGTCCATCCTGATAGAGATTTCGTCTGAAAAACGACTGCATGGGAAGTCTTCTCGATGTCTGCATGTGCCTCCTGACAGAGAAGCTCCTCGACATCAAGAATTGAACTCATGATGTGATCATGTTCTCAGCGCCGAAGTCAGTCCCAAGTATATGTAGGCATTTTTTCCATTTTTGTAGGAATCAATGGTAGAGAAAAGCTCTCAATTGTAAAGTTTTAATATACGCTCTAGTTCTCTGGTTATGTATGTGTATATGAGATTTATTGTTTTATAACAGACATCTTTTTTATCCCATCTAGTTCCATCTCATACTGAGAGAGTTCATGATTGACTGATTCGCGTGAATTACTGTGACTGTGTTAAGATAAAGGATTTATTGTAACACTGTTATATTCTCCAGTGTTGCCTACATTCGAGCATAAGAAGTTCTTACGTTCACGTTTTTCTTCTACAGGTTGTCAGAAGCTCGATGCCTACGGCAGCCCTCAGCTTTTCCTCACAGAAGTCTTCCTCCTACTCACCCTTACTACAACTCACTGTCTGAAGTTTAACTAAGACCTCACCTACCTGTGCATGTCCAGCCTAGTTTCGGAGTTGGAACGATATTTTTCTGAGTTTTCTTCCACTTTATCACCCTCTATAAACAAATCATGACATAAACTGATGGGTGTCGGGCTCTGCTCCTGCTGCAATCCAGGAGTGACTTCCAACGCCAACACGTTCTCAAAATAATCCATGATCTCCTTCCAGTGGTTAAATTGTTTCCTTAAGGAACCAGCTCTGATACCAATTGTTGGATTACTGAGAGGGGGGATGAATCAATAATAGAGCAATTTAATACTTTTTAACCATATAATCCATCTTCATCTACGCATTCTCATCAAGGACAATACAT
>CBVK0103006334.1:0-12828 GCA_900067695.1 Picea abies | reverse complement strand
GCAAGAGAATGTCCACTTCCACCTACAACATGTATGTATTGTCATGCATCCTACCATGACACAGAATATTGTCCGACACTATTGGGGAATATTGAGGAAAAGAGAAATAAGAACAATCAAAATGTTTAATGGATTTATATAGAAGTAAGAGATGATGGAAGAAATATCAACATAGTTACGCGCGGAGGACCTAAGACAGGAAATGACGCAAGACAAGATCTAGCACAACACCAATGGGTGAAGAAAAATGTTGAACCACAAAAGATTTTTGATGCACAAAATGAAAAAAGGATATTCAAGCAAGGTAGATAACAATTTTTGAAGCCATACATTGCATATACATCAACTACGCATCATCCTTAGAACATACCAACATGCGAGATGCCTTCATCGCTGGATCACACTAATGTAGCACAACCTCTAGGACAATTAAGTACCATAAAGGCTTTCCTACAATCCTATGTTAATCTACTAAATGACCAATCATATGTTAAAATTTTGCAAAATATGTTAGAAATATGTAACACAGAGGTAGAGGGGAAATTAGAAGAGAAAACAGTCATTCACCTTCATACAAGAAGGAGGACAAGCAGGGAATTCATATTAAATGATAACATTGGAGATTTCAATATGGGGGACATTATACTAGATTTAGGCTCTAAGGTAATTGTACTACCCAAGAAGACATGGCAATGTATGGCAGATCCCACATTAGGATATTCACTTGTTCAACTGAAACTATCAAATCAACACAGGGTTCTTCCAATTGGAAGGCTAAATGGTGTGACAGTAGATCTGGATGGAGTGTGCACTATAGCCAATTTTGAAGTGATATAAATAGTGGATGGCACAACACCTTATCCAACATTTCTTGGCTTGGATTGGGCATTTGAAAATCAGGCCATAATAAATTTGAAGATGAGGAATATGACATTCAAGTCAGGAGAGTACAGATTCATTGTGCCATTAGATCCATCAGAAGGAGAAAGGTTTGTAGAACCCACTTAAGGAGAAAGGTTTGTAGAACCCACTTGTTTAGACCTAGAGGAAATTAACAAGTTATATAGAACCACCATGCAAGAAGAATATTATGTGAATCCAACTGCAAATGGGGTACTTAGTTGGAGAAGTATCATGTCATGTGTGTCAAACTCATATATAGGGTTGGAGAATTGGCAGCATATATTACATGAAGTCTCCACAAGAAGGTGCACAAGAATAGACCGTGAAATAAGATGGGTAGGTACAGAGATAAGATAACCTCCCAGCTTTCATGGGGTGAATGACTTAGAAGAATTCATAACAAGATACGAAGATGGATTTTTAGAAAATCAGAGGCTCTTAGCTCTGGATATAGCACTCAAGGAAACACCTTCAATATGGTGGGATGTGCACAAAGAGACAGTCAAGGATTGGTACCATTGTAAGCGGTTACTGTGCATCAAATTTGGCTCAAAAAAAGGAAGCAACCAACTGTAGAGATATGATGGATAGGGGACACCAGCAGAACACTTGGACAAGTGAAAAACACTATGGAGAATGACACCACCAGAGGAATGGCCTCAACACTTTATTCACACATTGGAAGGGATTCCAGTAAACTGGTATACAGACCAGGAACTACACGGAGGCATTGCAGAATGGACAGCATTACAAAAAAAAATTACAATCACTTTCTCATTTGAACATGAGAACCCAAACATTGATTAAGCATTGAAACAAATTAGAGGGGTGATATTCACTAAGGAACCAAAAGTTTAGCTTATGACAGAATACCAACAACAGAACAAATAGACAGTGAAGGAACTATTGTCATGCTACCATGTGCAGGAAGAAGCACCAGATGAAGATGACCCACACAACATTCAAATTATAGAAGTTGAAGGTGAAAGAGGGGTGGAAGTTCCACCTCTAGAATCAAAAGTGTTTGTTGTGCCGATCAAGGTGAAGAAATTCAACATTGGGACAACTGAGAATCCCAAAATGGTCAACATTGGAGACTACTAGGATGAGCAAATAGTAGAAATCATAACAGAGTTACTGTGTGAGTACAATGACCTATTCCAACAATGTTCACATAAATGAAAGGAATAATAGGAGAGCTAGGTGAGATGAAAATACCTCTCAAACCTTAGGCAAGACTGGCCAGACAAAGACCCTACCAACTAAAACCAATATATAAGTAGAAAGTAAAAGAAGAAATTGATAGAATGTTGGAGGCTGGAATCATAGAACCAATGGAGGAATATGAATGGGTAATCCTTATGGTAGTTCAAGATAATAATCAAGGAGGGATAAGCATATGTGTCGACCTAAGGAAGTTGAATGATGCTTTTCCACATGTCCCTTTCCCTACCCCTTTCATGGATGGGTTATTAGAGAATGTAGGAGGCCAGGAAGCATACTCATTCACAGATGGATTCTCAGGCTACCAGTAGATCAAGATAGCCCTAGAAGATAGGTACAAGAACATTTTTCCCACAGAATGGGGATCCTACTAGTACACAATCATTCCTTTTGGAATGAAGAATGTACCAACAATGTTCTCAAGAGTATTCATAGATGCATTCAAAGAATTCATCCATCAGTTTTTAGAGGTATATCCGAATGATTGGACAATCTACAGTCTGTTGAAAGACCATGTAGAGGTATTAAGGTTGATGTTGGAAAGATGCAGGTAGTATCAAATATCATTAAATATCAATAAGTGCATCTTTGGGACACCTTTTGGGATACTATTGGGCCATATAGTGTGCAAACAAGGCTTTCTAGTAGATCATGCAAATATTGCAGTGATTGTCAATTTACCCCCACCAAAATCAGTACGTTAGATGAGAGCAACATTGGGACACACACTACTACAAGAAATTCATAAAAGGGTATGCACATATCACCATGCCAATGGAGAAACTGTTGAGGAAAGATAGTAAATTTCAGTGGAATGAGGACTATCAGCGAGGATTGGACACTCTAAAAGAGAAGATAGTAAAAACACCAATACTAGTATTCCCATATTGGGAAAATACATTTCATGTGCATGTAGATGCATAAACAATAGAACTTGGAGCTATTCTGGCATATCCAGGAAAAGGGGAATTGGACCATCCTATAGCATTTGCTAGTAGAAAATTGTCAGAGTTAGAGCATAATTACAATATCATAGAAAAAAAAGGCCTAGTTATGGTCTATGCACTTTAGAAGTTCATAAATTACTTACTGGGAAAACACTTCAAGATGTTTATGGATCATTCAACTCTCAAATACCTAGTCAACAAGCCATTTTTGGGGGGAGAATGTGTAGGTGGTTATTGTTGTTCCAAGAATTTGACTTTGAAGTGATAGTCAAATCAAGGAAGTTGAATGTAGAACCTGATCACCTGTAGGCTGTAAAGGATCACCAATGGAGAGGATCCTACGAATCTAGAGGACAACTTCCCTGATGCACAGTTATTTTCAGTACAAGTAGTTGATGAATATTTTTCTGACATCATTCAATACTTGAGTACAGGGACCACTCCACAAGAATTCAACACTGCGCAAAAGAAATATATGGTAGTCTGAGCTTCAGACTATCAATTGATTGCAGGACACTTATACAATAAGGGCACAGATTGCATTTTGATAATATGTGTACTAGAACATGAGAGGCCTAGGATTCTAGCAGATTCCCATGAGGGAATAGTTGGAGGACATTATGCAGGAAAAGATACCACACAGAAGGTATTGTGTGCAGGACTATGGTGGATGACCATTCACAGTGATGAAAAGGACTACTGCCAGAGATGTGATGTATGTCATAGGGTTGGTAAACCTAATAGACGAGACGATATGACCCTAAGACCACAAGTAACCTTGTAGGTATTTGATAAATGGGAAATAGAATTTTTGGGACCAATTAACCCACCAATAAAGAGGTCAAGAGAAAGGTATATTATTATTGTGACATAATACTTAACAATATGGGCAGAAGCAACACTAATCAAATATTGCAGTGCATAGACAACAACACACTTCCTTTTTGAGCAAGTGATCACTAGATTTGGATGTCCAAGGATTTTGATGACTGACAAAGGAACTGAATTCATCAATAGTACCATTAAGGGTATCATTGAGGAGTTTGAAGTCTATCATCAAAAGAGTACACCATATCACCCTCAAGCAAATGGAACAGTGGAAGCCTTTAATAAGATCCTAGAGAATGCAATGACTAAGATCTACAGTGTCAATAGGGATGATTGGGACTTTAAGATACCAACAATATTATGGGCATACATGACTACATGCAAAAATTTGGCAGGGAAGACACCATTCGGGTTGGTGTATGGACAAGAAGTAGTGGTCGAATTTTTGGTAGCTAGTCTACACGTAGTAGCAATTACTAACATGACAGAACGAGGCATGATACAAGAAAGGATAAGTTAGTTGATGTTGATGGAAGAAGATAGGATTCTAGCAGGATTTCACCAAGAAGTACAGAAAAAAGGGACAAATGTTGGCATGACAGACATATTAAAAGGAAGAGTTTCAAGGAAGGAGACCTAGTCTTCATGTATGACAATAAATGTCTTCAACACCTAGGAAAATTCAGAATGCATTGGTTGGGACCATATGAAGTAAAGACTATCACATATGGGGGAGATGTACAATTGAAGGATTTGGGAGGTACTTAACTTAGAGAAATGATCAATGGCAGTTGACTGAAGCTGTATAAGGACAATCAATTTCCTAGCACTTAGAAAGTACAATGCAGTAAGGAAATTATGTACATAATATACTATAGTAGATACTAGACAGAAAAATGATAAAACCAAATAAAAAGAGAAAAACAAAGAAGAACAAATACAAAAATACAAAAACACATAAAAAGTTGTGCGTAGGAATTACCATGCCATATATTAGAATATGGTGCACAGTAAAAAGGAAAGTTGGTGCGAATGTACGCAAAAAGTAAAAAATGACCATGAAAAGTTCTATAAAGGGCAGAAAAGGCACAATTATTCAACACTTAGCAAATTTTGAGCTCAGAGCGATTAGAATAATCTGTTCCCTAATTTCGAAATCGTTACCATAGTCAACCATATTTATGAAAGTCATGCAACATGGCCCCACTAAATCTAGGGTTTTCAGGCCAGTTCATAATGGTCACCCAACAAGGTCAGAGGCATAAGGAAAGGATACATCTCCACCTCAATGAATTTTTCACCCTCCTCGTCCCTCAGTGATTCCTGTCTTCATCGAGCTCGAAGACATGACCACTTTGGAGCCAAAGTCAAGTATCCCAACACGGGTGGAGGAAGAGCTCCCCACAACACAAAGAGGAGAGGTAGGGAAGAGCTCTGGATCCAGGAATGGGGTTTTAAACCCTAACCTAGAGGAGTTTATAAAACCAACCGACATAGAGGAACCCACACTGTCCCAGACACGAGAAGAAGTCCAGGTCAAGGACATAACAGACTGACCTGAATCACTGAGGGACGAGGAGGGTGAAAAATTCATTGAGGTGGGAACATCCACAGTGGGGAAGAAGAGAAAGAGCCCAGAGAGACTAAATATTTCCCTACCCTTTATCCTAGATGCAGTCCCCACTATTGAGGACATGTTGGGGAAAGTGACCAAGTTGCGCAACGTCGACCATGATATGCGCGACACAACAAAATTCATGGAGTTAGCCAAGGAATGCTATATAATCAACACAGGGGATATTGGACCCCTCAAAAGGGTGTATAAGAGACAGACGTAATGGATAACATGGCTATACAACTCCGACATCATGGATTTGTTGGATATTCCACACTTCGAGTGGGGAAAAAATGTTGGCCTACGTATTAAATAATTAGTGGCCCGGGTCCATGACGACATCCTCTGGATGGACTTTCCCATATAGATAGACGTGGCACTCATTTCCAATATTACCAGATTGCCGTATCCCAACACGGGTGGAGGAAGAGCTCCCCACAACACAAAGAGGAGAGGTAGGGAAGAGCTCTGGATCCAGGAATGGGGTTTTAAACCCTAACCTAGAGGAGTTTATAAAACCAACCGACATAGAGGAACCCACACTGTCCCAGACACGAGAAGAAGTCCAGGTCAAGGACATAACAGACTGACCTGAATCACTGAGGGACGAGGAGGGTGAAAAATTCATTGAGGTGGGAACATCCACAGTGGGGAAGAAGAGAAAGAGCCCAGAGAGACTAAATATTTCCCTACCCTTTATCCTAGATGCAGTCCCCACTATTGAGGACATGTTGGGGAAAGTGACCAAGTTGCGCAACGTCGACCATGATATGCGCGACACAACAAAATTCATGGAGTTAGCCAAGGAATGCTATATAATCAACACAGGGGATATTGGACCCCTCAAAAGGCCGGTCTTCGAGACCACGTAATGGATAACATGGCTATACAACTCCGACATCATGGATTTGTTGGATATTCCACACTTCGAGTGGGGAAAAAATGTTGGCCTATGTATTAAATAATTAGTGGCCCGGGTCCATGACGACATCCTCTGGATGGACTTTCCCATATAGATAGACGTGGCACTCATTTCCAATATTACCAGATTGCCCACAACCGGTGCGCAACCAGGAGAGTTTTTGGAAAACAAGGTGCACGAAAAGGAACTAGAAGAGCAGGTGAAGGCATAGTTCAACACGATGCGGGGTAGTAGAGGCCTCGTCATAAAATAAATCAGCGATGACGTGATGATATTCACTAGAAAAATACTCATGTACAAAATGCTAAGGAATTGCCAACGAGAGGAAGCTCCTGCAAGGGTAATAGAAGTAGCAGTGTAGTGCACAAAAGGCATGATGTCCAGCTAGGAACAATACTTTTTGAACCAGTTCTTACTGGATCGTCACAACGCGTTGGATAATGGAACTGAGTTCCATTACTTCTGGCTGATGATCTTGGTCACACTCACAGGGTGGCAGGAGCCCAAGTACACTACCTTCATCACCAGGGCAAGGAAGTGTTACGAAGCCAGGTACGAGTCCCTCTGGAAAGCGAAGGACAACAAAACACAATAAGAAAACAACACAACCTTTGACATGCTGCTAGAAGAGATTCAACAATGCACTACTAACACATGATGCATCCCGAGGGAAGTTGCGTAGGAAAATGAGGGGATTGCAAAGTTCAAGGCATCCCGACACCATACATGGATCCAAGATGCAAGGTATCCCAAGCGCGCATGGTTGAATATGAAGAAATATGTGACCAAGGAGGAGGTGGAGTGGGTCATCAAAGATTTTCCTTCACAGTGGCAACAACCAATAACCAAACCCACCACTAGGACAAGTATGACGTAGCCTACTAAACCAAAAAACATAAGTGAAGCATGCCTGTCACCATGAATAAGGAGTTTGACTGGTGCTACTCGGATAGTAACAATGCGGACAATTCCAAGTGGGAGTGCAATCTCAAAGAAACCAAGGAAAATGCCCACAATAGCATGAACAGGAAGCTAGCCAAAGGCTGCAAAAAAGAAGCCAATGTAGGGTCAACAGGAAGAAGGCTAAGGCACAACCTTCATAGTCTGCAAAGCAGACCACGCAAGGAACAGATGTTCACAAAAAAAAAAATATGACATAGAGGACCCATAAAAAAAAAATATGACATAGAGGACCCATACATCACCCTCACCTGGGATGATGGAGATCTCATCATGGACAAGGTCCAAGACATAAGTGAGCAAGCGATCAGAACAATAGAGGAACAAAGAAGGAAAAGCATGGCCAAGCTGATAGAAGTCCACGTGAACATACAATAGCTAAGGGAAAATGAAAAATATTAGGCCAACATGCAATAGCAAAAGGTAGTACCAAGGCCACCTACACATAAAAAGGATGAGGACACAATATAGTTTGTCTCCTAGGGCAGTGACACATTTACCATCACGCCTGAGATTTTCTGGATTGATCCTGAAACAATGCAGACACCACTGTAGGAGGTCGAAGATCTGAACATAGTATTGGCGCAAATACCCATGAAGGATCTCTATGGGATACACGTGAGTATCATGAAGGAAGTGCAGTTGAGGGCCCACACAAATTCCACCAAACTAGAAGCGAGCAAAGGATTCACAGAAATGCTGCAAATTACGTGCGACCAGAGGATTAGTAGAAATGTTGCAAATTATGTTCGACCATAGGATTCACATAAATGATGCAAATTATGTGCGACCAAATAACCATGGAGAAATAAGAACCGAAATATCATGCGGATAGACTCAATCAGATAGTGGTTGAAACCGATGAAAAAATCCCAACCACCAAACTAGAAGCGAGCAAAGGATTCACAGAAATGCTGCAAATTACGTGCGACCAGAGGATTAGTAGAAATGTTGCAAATTATGTTCGACCATAGGATTCACATAAATGATGCAAATTATGTGCGACCAAATAACCATGGAGAAATAAGAACCGAAATATCATGCGGATAGACTCAATCAGATAGTGGTTGAAACCGATGAAAAAATCCCAAATAGCACACAAATAGTAGAGCCCACCATAGCTTAGAATATTGATCACATTGTGAAAAAAATTGATCAATACTACCAGGAGATTGAAAACCTTCGGGAACAACTCATTCCTACGACTCCCTCATAAGTGAAGGAAAAAAGGATGCAAGAAGCTACAAGACAGATGGATGAAATGGAAAGGCAAGTCAATGAAAATATGGACTTGTTTGATAGGGCAGCGTAGTTATGGACAACACTAGACGAAGATGAACAGGTCCAACAATGGGACCAGGAATAAGGAAATATCAATGCAGCCATCCAGGACCTCAAGCAGAGGCAGAAAACAATGAATATCACTGAACATCTTAAAGGAGTACAAGACATGAAGAAGCTGCAAGAAGAGCTAATAGCTGCACAGACATAGAAGAAGGACCGACAAGCCCAAATGGAACCTCTCCAAGAGCTAGTCGCGGAGATCATTGCGCAGTCAGAGGAGGAAAAGAAGAACATGGTGCAAACATAGGCAGAATGTGTAGAAATGATCCAGGAGAAGATCACAGTGTAAGTATTAGACACACTCACACAAAGGTCGTATAGGCTCAAATACAAGGAAGGGAACTTGCAAAGAATTGCCACACTCTATCAGGAGCGGTTGAGGGAGCATGCAAATCCTAGGTGGCTCGGGATGAGCCACATGTCAGTATTGGGGGCCTGTTGGGCATAGGACCATTTTGGGGAAAAGGCTATTTTTTGAGAGAAAAGCATGAAGTGGAAAAAAGACAGCTGGAAGGAAAGGAATCACGTGCGAGGGAAGCATGCAAGACATGCATGCAAGGGAAACATAACTACGTTAGGGTTAGGGTTTTTTCAAGAGATTGTAATGGATGATAATCCAAGAACATGCATAAGTAGTACCTAGGAGGTCTAGGGCAGGGAGAGAGAAGAAGGCTAGAGGCTGAGAGAGTCCAAAGGTTGTTAAAAGATTACAAGAGAGACAACATTTTGTAAGTTAGTGAGCTATAGGAGAGTTGAGCAACTTGATCCTGAGGGTTAGATCGCAAGCTGAGGGGCCTGGTGTGATCTAGTCAGCCTCACAGGGACCAGGAATCCTGTTGAGATTGTAAGATCCAATACTGTAAGTGTGCACGACGCGATATATTGCTGAGACATAATAAAAGAGCTTGAGATCCAAATATTTTGTGGATGTATCCCAAGAGGGGGTGAACCACAATAGAACATGCATTATGTGACTGAATGCTATGCATCTCCTTTGTTGTTAATGATTAAATTTTAGATAAATGAATGAAGGACTTAGTTAGATTTTACATTTCACATGCATGAGTAAGAGTGATAGATTAATCAAGATAAGTTGAATTTTAGACTAAGTAAATGAAGGTCACAGGGTACAATCACAAATCCCCACTCATTCTCAGGTTGCAAGCATCTGAGTATTGCAGCCACCCATAGAACTATCTTGGGTGAGACTTCACAGTGCACCTTGTGTACTGCACTACCTTCTGGTTTACTAGGGGTGCCGATAGTTTTAGAGGGATTTTGTTGGAAGCTTGCTAAATATGAACCTGGGTCAACTTACAGTAAAGTAAGATTAGAGTAGATAAAGGAATAAACAACATTGGTTGATGTGAGGGTTCACTACACTTGGTTTATGAGTGTTTTCATATGTATGACACATGATTAGAGAGACATAGTTGTACATGGTTTGAGATATACCCTTGTGACAATGGGTATGAGATCTATGTGATCATATCTGATTGGTTGAGAAGATTATTGTGACAGGTTGTTGTTACAGGTTATGATAGGTTGTTGGTACAGGTTTTATAGTGATAGGTCTTACAGGGACATATTGGTAGTGACACAATGACAGTGGAAGTATTAGTTATTTGGCACTTATATTTCAGGGTGGCTAGACGGGGCAACGATAGGTGGTTGTAGCCACCTTCCGGTTGTTGTTGAATAACATAAGGGGTTGTAGCCTCCTTCTGGTTGGAGCCAAAGAATAATGGAGTTGTATATTCCTTCATGTTAGAGCCTGAGAAACCAGGGGGTTGTAGCCTCCTTCCAGTTATAGCTAGAAAACAAGAAAGTTGGTGCTTCCTATGAATGCACTTATTTTTACAATATATAGAAAACATTCAGTGGTTTTCTCCCTGATTGGGTTTCCATGTAAAATATTGGTGTATTGTTTTTATGTGTGGTTTCTTATTTTTCACTACTTATGTATACTTCTCATATTGAATGTTATTGGTAACCTATTGATAAAGTAAACAATACACATTGTTGTTAAAAAGGATTAAAATTACTAATACGGATTCACCCCCCCCCAAGTATTCCAACACAATAACTAACTTTCTTCTTGGCTATAACGTTCAAGAGATTTATTTATCTTTAATTAAACTAAGTCCAAGAGATTTAGTTATCTTTAATTAAACTAAGCTAATCTTCTTCCCCTTTTCCTTTGCCTTTTTGGGACCTTTTTAATTGATGAAGATATTCCCATGTCATTTTATTTAATAATAATCCCCTTTTCTTTTTGAGAAATTTATCTTTGTCATTTTGTTTCATTTTTCTTTCCAACATGAGTCACTAATGTTACAAGTATCTCTTCATATTCTTTTTAGCATCGAATTCTCCTTGTACCAGTGCAATTTGGACTACGTGTTGTAACAATAATGAGACACGTTTAAAACACAAAACATCCGTCCATTCTTTCCTTGTCATAAAAGTATGCTTAAGCATCTTCCTGTACATAATTTCAATCTTGTTGTTTATTGAAAAGAGACTGATGGGTTGAGTGGCTAGAAACTTTGTAAGAAGGATTAGAATAGAAAAATACTGCTCCAATGAGTTTGCAATAACATTTCCTAAGATAACTTCACTTTTTCCCTTAGAAAAATCCATATCATCTCGATAGGAAATCAATATATCTAAATATGTTTTCTATGGGTGTAACCAAGGATCCGTCTCCCAAGGAAAGGAAAAATCAAACTTTTTTATCAATCAAAATTGTTCCTTGAATTTGCTGATTGTTTCCTTAGTATCATCTATCTTCTTCTTAAGGGATCTTAGTAATTATGCTTTTTCCATAACCCTTGAAACATTTGATAATAATTCTATTCTTTCTCCAATTACAAATTCTTTCATATCATTATTATATAAGGAATTAATAAATTCAATGATTTGTTCAGCTTGTTGAACCTTTTCTTCAACTTCATGCATCATATTCTTGATGTCAGGCTAAGAATTTGCAATTATGATTGTTTCACAATGTTGAAACAATTCAAGATACATCTTGAACTCTCTCATTTTTTCAATGATCGGATTATAAATTCTCTATTTTGCCTCTATTAGGTGTTGTGTTCCTGCAACTTGATCCAACATTTTTTCAAGATTCTCCTTTTTTCCATGAGGGAATTAATATCAACATCTTTTTGTTCTATTTTTTCTTGTAGATTTTTGATATATGATTCATTTTCCTTATTAATCTTCTCGAAATGAGATTCACTTTCTTTATTTAAGACATTCATTTGTTGTAGTTGATTTGTTAAGTCCGCCACTTGAGATATATATTTAGTTGTGATATCATCAACCTCCTTTTCAATACTTACTTTATTGTTTATCACAGTCTGTGTTGCATCAAGAAACAATGAGAAAGACAAAGGAACTTTAGCATTAAGATTTTTTTGTATCTTTTTAATTTCCTTTGAGTGTCGTTATTGAAGATTTTCTTTTTTCTATTTGAGTTCATTAATATCCTTTGCTAACTTTTCAATTGCTTCTTTGAAAGAAATGTTGTCTTTTACTAAAGAATCTCTTTCTTGGTAAGAAAATAATAACTCATCTGACTCAGTCAATTCATGTTGAGGGATCTTCAACTTATCTTTCAAATTCTTGATCTCTTGATCATTATGCTCCATAAGGATTTTGAAATTGTTGGTATCATTTTTAACATTAGTGATTGATGGCACTTGACCTTCCAATTCTTTGACTTTACTAGCCTTAACTTTGTTTAATGTCCTTTCATTTCTTATTTGTAGATCAAGCTTAGTTATAAAGGTGTGTATTTTTCTTAAATTTTCAATTGACTAAATCAATCGCCTAGAAACCATATTTTGATTAATTGGGTTGGTTTTAATTGATGTCAACCCTTGAAGAAAGTCTGGTAGCATAAAGTTTTGGGTAATGGAACCAATTTTGTTTGATGGATAATGGTATGATTTTTGATATATTTGTAGGAAAGACTATTCTAGATGGATAGTACATGTCATGCCATTTCCGGTGGTATGTGGAACATCAAATAACTCCTCACGGTTAGAGAGTTATGGCCATGTGAAGTTGGAGAA
>CBVK0103006318.1:0-11364 GCA_900067695.1 Picea abies | reverse complement strand
TATGAGATTTCCATTGGAAGTAGTTGTTGCTGGTAAGCAAGATAGTACTTGTAAAAGCCATATTAAATATGCAAATAATGTGGATTTAAAAACTGAAACTGATGATCTAGATGGAAAGAGCTCAAAAATTTATGCGGTTTAAAAAAACTGGCACTGAAAATAGACTTCCGATGTTAGAGTTATGCCCTTTTAAAAAAAGGCACAATCGGTAACCAAATGACCACGTGATTGTGTAAGTTGCTTTATGAAGTGACCCACTTTTACAATAAAGTCACTTTATAACAGAAAAGTTGCATGCAAAATAAATAACTCTAAAATAAAATGATTCACTTTTATACTTGAATTGAAATACACTTTACAATTTTAGCATGATTTTTTTCAAAAAAGGTAACAAAAAAGAGATTTGAACTCAAGACCTCTTACTTAATAAGGCAACTTTTAACCAAATGATATAGCAAAACATATTGTAATGTTTAGAAGGAGAATTGATTTTGTTGAAGATGGCCTTAGAGAGCGTGCTAAAAAAAAACCCTTTTCACACAAGAAAAAAATTTCGCTTCTCGATGACAACAAGGGTTAGATCTCGATTAGCTTACCCAAAAGATGCACTTTTTCCTATCTGTTTCTGATTTTCTGAGATTGCACAGGGCATGGGGAAAAGAGCATACATAGATCTAAAAGAGTAGCAACCCAGAAATAAATAAAACAAAACTGAAATAAAACCAAAATACTATGCAAAAATTAAAAAAAATGCGTATTCAAGCTTTATACCTCCAGATCTGACTGTAATGGCCGTATCTTGGGAAAACATAAACCTTTTCGAGTGAAAATAAAAGTGTTCCTGACTAAAACGAGCGCTCCGGATACAATGGAATAGTCCTCTCATCCTAGAAATGTACGAAAATGACAGAAAGTGGAGATGAGACAACTCGGCTTCACGATCTCGATCTTCAACATGAGCGGGTCTTCAAACAGGCTCTGATACCATGTTTGACAACACAGGTATTAATGAACCTCCATTCTCTTTAAATAGAGATCATGGACCAATCAGGTGTTACGCCACATATCAATGGCCGTTAATATCTAGGAGAGTATGAACCGTCAGATCACTCTATGTTGGGAACATATCGTGACCTTCAAATTTCCTAACTACAAATGCATACTAATGCATACTAAAGAAACACACTAGAAAACACACTTTTACCTAACGACACAACAGACCAAGTAGATATTACTAACTCCTAAGTGTCTAAATATCCTAACACAAACCAGGTACATAAAAAAACATTACTAAGATGAACATTGTTACTTGACTCCAATTCGATATAGGCTTTTCCAATCCCCTTGAATACATAAGAGTTCTTGTCTCCAAGTTCCACTCCATGAGATATTTTCTTTTCATTCATGTTTGAGAGTTTTCACAATCACCTGTCATATGTCTGGAAGATCCACTATCGATTAGCCACATGGTGTCTTCAAGAGATCCTGCAAGATCTAAGTAGTAGAAGAAATCTGTTTCTTCATGCTTGGATTTATTTGAAGGTACTTCATCGTTAGCAGCTGACACATGGTGTTTTTCCTTTATTTTATTTTCTAATTAAGGACACTAATGTTTGTAGTGTCCATATTTATGACAACCAAAACATTGTACTTTTGAGATGTCTTTCTTATGATTAGATTTCTTTCCTGAACCAAATCTTTTCTTACGTCCATGTCTCTTTAGCTTTGTTGCATAGGCTTGAACATCCTCTTCCTTTTGAGATCTTCCCTTTGAGTTGATCCTTGTCTCTTCTTGTGTGCAACAAGTCCAAAGTTCAAACGTGGGAAACTCCTTTCTTGTGTTCATCCTTGTAGCAAATCCATCCCATGATCTAGAAAGACCATTAAGTGAAATATTCACAAGTTCCTTTTCTGGAATAACTTCTTCAATAACTTGTAGTTGATCTGTCAATTGAGAAATCCTCACAAAGTATGAGACTACAATATCATCCTTAGTCATCTTTGTGTCATGAAATTCATTCTTCAAACTCATTACTTGTCCAATATTTCTGACTGCAAAAAGGTTAATTAGGGCATCACACATCTTCTTGGATGAGTCAAGATTGGATATGTAGGGTATCAAGTGATCTTTGATGGAGTCCACAATGATACTCATGGAATTGATTTCATTGTTCTTGAACTTCTCCATTTTTGCAACATTATGAGGTTCCTTCTCTTTTCCTGCTTCAAACCGTGATTCCACAATCTTTCCCTTCATGATATCTAAAACTTTGTTCTTAGCAAGGATGAGGTCAATCCTTGTCTTGTATGATCTGAAATTTGAAGATCCTTCTAGCTTGTTCTCTGACTTCATGGAGTAAGTCATGATTTCCTTTGATTTTGACTTTGACCCAAAAATTTAACCTTGACGTTTTTTCTAACTGAAGGTAACAAGGGGTGTGCTAGGCTAAGGCATACTAGAATATCCAAGAATTATGCCAAACATTTCAATTAAAGTTCCTAAAGAATTAGGTTAGGGTTTGATGCAACTGCAAAATCAGAAACCCTAGTTGCAGTTGCAACTGGTGCTACAATGAGCTTGACAAAGAACTTCCAACCTACCTTCCAACGATTAGCCTGTTCTGAAGGTAGTGTGGGCCCATAACCTAATAAAATGTTGATGTGATCATTTCACAATAGAAAATCCAATATTGTCTCCCAACTGTAGGCATGTAGCCACCCCCAAGCACTTTAACCTTTGACAGAGAGAATGATTCCAAAAAACCACAATATCATCAAGAAAGCGCACCTTCTCCAAGGATAGTGCACCAAAAATATTTCCCATGACCACAAACCAAGAACCAATCACAATTGCAGTAGCTACAACTCTCCTCCAGACTTGCACAACTCTTAGCTTATATGAGAGAGTGAGTGAGTGTGTACAAATGAGCTCAAGCACCTTCTATTTATAGTGGTTCTTGNNAATGAGCTCAAGCACCTTCTATTTATAGTGGTTCTTGTCACCTGTCTGGGCTGACTTGTCTTTCTAGAGGATAATACTTTCATATTAACTATTTTATTGAGCCGACTTGTATTGTAGGGTTTTTACACATCTGTTTAGGATTTCTCTGGCTTTCGATATATATATAAGCTCATATTTATGCAAGAGTAACATGACTCTATTCTTCATTTGTATTTCTAATATTCATTTGCAATGATTTGTATCATCAATCATATCTCAAATATATATTTTTGTACTTCCTATGCAATTATTAATTGCACTTAGTGTGCGTTAATAGTATAAGGTTGTAACAAGGTGGTATCAAAGCCATTTGTTTTTGGAAAACCAATCGACTATTGTAAACACTTTTGTCACCGATTGAGAGGGTTGAATATAGTTCAAATATTGTTGATACAGATTTTAGAAAAGGTGCTGCTAAAGGGTTTTAAAGGAAAAATTTACAAAATATTTTTTTCCTTGCATGTTGGATGGTTGTAGCAAGTGTGTGCTGCAGGATGAGTGTGCACCACAAGCCACAAGGAAACCTGTGCTACAATGGTCCAAAAACCAAAAATATGTCACATAAACACTACATTTGTCACATAAACCCTAGTTTATTTTTTTTCAAGATACATTTTTTTATGAGATAGTTGCTAAATTTTTTGGGGATATTTATATTAATTTTGGAAGGACAAATTTTTCCAAGTCGAGGTGTTTGAAATTAGGAAGAAATAAAAAAATTAAATGAAAATGTCCCCCCGCCCCCCACTAAGTTAACGTGCGATGTTGAAATAATC
Source organism: Picea abies (assembly GCA_900067695.1). Lineage (NCBI taxonomy): Eukaryota > Viridiplantae > Streptophyta > Pinopsida > Pinales > Pinaceae > Picea > Picea abies. The sequence continues at coordinate 7,587 of CBVK0103006318.1, read as the reverse complement.
AAGCGAGATTGAATGAATGAATAAGACTATTGAAGGCCTTGATATTGAATTCTTGACCTCTTGAGCATATTGAAAACGTCAATGAAAATTGGTTGTTCGAATGCGTAACTAAGTGCCCAACCAAATTCGTCCCGAACCCCTTCCCTTGGAATTGAATGTGACTCTTTTTTAAGATTCCAAAGAAATTCATTTTTTTTTTTCAAATTTGGAATGATGCTAGGTTTCACAAAGAAAATAAAAATTGATGCCTCTTGTTATTGCCCAAACTAGTAGTGCTTGTGGGGATGATTTTGGGGATAACACGATACGAAAAATGCACTATTGTCTCCTTATCACAATCTTCCCTTCACTTTATTCCAAGTCCTAGAAACTACGGGGGGTATCCCAATCCTTCTGACTACACCTCAATACATGTTAGATAGATCAGTGCCTTAGTAGCCAAGTGCCTTGAAAATATTCTACCAAATATTAGGGAAATAATTACTATAATGTAATGAGGGTTATGAGACTAATTACATGAGTGTTGATATCTGAAATAAATATGCTACATCAGAAATACAAACCAAAACTAAAATATCACTCTTAAAATGATGAATTACGTACCTTTTATTGCACAAGAATGAGATCTTGTTGCAAAATAAAGAACCAATGATATAATTTATCCCTTGATTATATTCTAAAACTTGGAGCATATTATTGTTTTCCAACAATTCTAGAATCCGATATACAATAAAAAACGTAGAAAATGCAGATTATGGGTGAGGAAAAACACCCCAAGAGTTCCTAAAAGAACTTAAAATGATGAACCTTGGGTGCTGAGCTAAGGAAATTAATAAACCATGTAAAAAAAAGTGAACACTGATTAATTGCAGGCACAAATGAATAATAACCAAAGAAATTATCTCAAAATTGCAAAAACTGGTGGTGAATCCCCCTAGGGTTTCACCAAAAATCTCCAAAATAAAATATAACAACAATGAACTGCTTAGGAGATGAATTTAATCATTTGTAAACAATACACAAGTGAAAAATATGCTAGGGTAGGGTTATATTTCACCTTTTAGGGTTAAACCCTAGCTTTTGGGTTTCACCAATTTCAATTTTTATTGTTGTAATTTAATTTCTAGAATGCACAATGTCAATAGGGCCAGTTTGTCTTTTTAGGATTATAAATTAGAAATGAAGCACAAACATTTGAATAAATATTTCTATAAATTGAAAGTAATTCGTTAGATTTGCACTAGACAATGAAATAAATATTTTGGATGGTTTATATTATATATATATATTTTGTATTTTTATGTTTGATAAGAGAAAATAAAATAATTGAATTTTTAGGGTTTTTGGTTGGTGAATGTTGGGAGTTAGGGATTATCCTTATCTCCATTAGGGCTCATGGGGCCAAGAATTATTCCCTTCTTATAATTCTTTATCCACGTTTATGAATTAGAACTAGATACTAGGGACATAAATCTAGTAGTCTCTTTGCTAATCAAGATAAACCATGAAAACCAAGGCCCTACAAGAAGGATTTATCCAAGGGAATATCCTTCACCAACAAGATCAACAAAATGATTGAAAATAATACTTAAAATCCTTTCCAAGTGTATATAACTAATCAAGACAAGAGATAAACACTTACCAAATCGTTTTATGGAAGAAGGAAGATATACCAACCCTAGACGTCCTCCCTCCAAGTAGTTGATAACTCCTCAATGGATTGATCTTGATAGTTTATGAAGAATATTGAATCATTCACAATTTCCTTTAAAAAAAATACCAAGGAGAATAACCAAGAAATATAGAGCTCAAAGAATTGACACCAAGAAAACACTAAGTAAAGATCTTCTATTAATGGCTCATAATGATCTCCAACAATTCACAACAATTTGACTGAGAGGAGTGCCTCTTATTTATATACGAGTCTCACAAATCCTTTCCATTATTTATTCCATAAATATATCCTAAGATAATAAAATAAGAGTGACTTGTCATCCACAAAGCTTGGAGACTAAGTCAAATTACATGGATATGATACTTTACATGAATAACCCTCATAAAGGGGACAATTTTAAGAAAATGTGCGAAAACATGTTCAAATAATTTCCATAAATCCTTGAAAGATGTCTCCAAAGCATGACCATGTCCATACCTAAGGTCAAGGCACCTCCATGAAGCATGGGATGACCCTCCAAGTCAAAAAAATGTCCTCATGAATTGCCCCCAAGTGAAATAAACCCCCTTTAATGAGAAAAAACAATTTAAACAAGTGTCAAAGGAGGGGGATGTTTTGGGTTTTGAAACATGGTGAGTGTAGAGGATGTCCACGTGGATTTAAATATCTCATCCGTGCTTCAGAAACTGTGACCAATGCCTCAAAATCCATGATGTGCCTTGAAAAATGTGAAACTGAATAATCATGTGTCGAATCATCTCCGATGGATAAAATGTGGTACATACATAAGAGAGGGTCCATGTGGGTAAGGTATGATAAACCATGGGTGTGAAAACCCTTACAAAGTGCAATCACTGTTTACAAAGCAAATAATAAGTGAATATTTAAGGCCACGTAATAGTTAAGGCCACACAAATCATGTATCCTAGTATATCCAACTCAAAATTCCCACATACCTACCTAAGACATAAATTTCCGATCTAGAGGAAGTTACCACCTCTAAGGGATAGTTGATCGTAGCAATAAAACCAAGCACCCTAAGTATGGGGAATAAAATGACATGCCATGATCGTCCACCTAAGTGGATTTGGGTAACCACTAACCAACACTTGTACATAAGAACATCCCATCATGGCCATATAAAAAAAAATTCATCACACTTTGGGCTCATCAGAGTGCTCACATCTTGTGAAAAATTATAGGGTACATTGTAGAGAATCTGGGGTGTAACAACAAGCTCCATCTTGGGGACATGTGCTCATCTCGAGAGTGCATGAAAACTCTAGAATCTTCCAGAAACCTGTAGACTTGAAACATTCTCACAAAATGGATATCAGATGCAAGGAAAGGGAAGACACAAGTGACTTATCCCTTCGTTGAGATAAAAATAAATCTGACCATGAAATGAAATGAATGAAGTACATGACACTAACCTTTAGAGAATTTCATACAATGCAAACACCATTTCCTTTATTAAAAAATGGACACAATGAAAAACTCAATAAAATTGAAACACATAAGTTAATCTAATGCTCATGCTAAAAGGCTTATTCATCCTAACCTACTCTAACATAATAAACATAACATGCTAAGTAAAATCATAAATCCAATGCAATCATTTAATGAATTCATCAATACCTTGAAATTTACCTTTGTGCTTGGTCACAAACCAAAATAATGAAACATCAAGGATCAGGTAAGCATACACCGATATCTCCTTTACCTTTCTACGGTCAAAATATGAAGTATGGTTGTGAACATGTGAAAGAATAATGAAGGCATGCCAAGGTTTACCTGTACTGGTACAAGCTTCTTCAATCCAAAGGTGGATAGGGCTTGTGTAATCATCTTTCTTGTCATAAGAATAGGGAAAACCATCATTTTTACTCATTGAACCATCAAACAAGAGGGGTTTTGAGGGAGGATCCAATAGAAACCTACAAGAAGATTTCTGCCCCTCCTTGCTATTCTTGATCACATATATGGAAGCAATAAGAGAAAACCCATTAGAAATAAAAAAAATATGTAAATCCATGACTCATGGTTGGTTGAACTTGCATGTGAAATTGAAAATTATTGTAATAATCCAAATACTAAATATGTTGGTGTCTTCAAAAAATTGCATCTTGAAAACCAATACCACTGGTTGGATTTTCTTAAAGGTGAAATTCATGAGTTGGGGACTTCCATGGCTAAAACATTTATGCTGTAAGATGGCCATGAAAACCCCCTACGTGTACCTATAAATCAACCTCATCGGTGGGATGACATGGCTGTTCTTACATAATGAAGTTAGCTTTACATTCAATGACTATGTTCAACCATCCACAAGACCACAAATCTACATTTTTATCTTTGAAACAATCTTCATTTGTCATAAATGGGATCCTCATCAAAGTGAAAACTTATATCCCATTTCCGTCTTTCAATACGGAGAAGAACATCAATATTCTCAATTTCTTCACTGTCATTTTTTTCATCAAATAAGGGTTCCTTCATTATATTTTCCTCTTCTAAGTCACTAAAATATGTCTCATCAAAATCCAAAGCCTGGAAAGGAAAATATCACTTAAAACTGTGGATTTCACGTGACAAAGAACTGATGGATGATTGAAGGATTTTGTCATCAATGACCTCTTTATATACCTAGTATTCCAATATCTCTTGATTTCCAACAAGTATGAACAAATTCTTAATCACCATTTTCTTCTTGAGAAGTTGTAATGGGATATTCGATGGAATCATCATCTTCAATAGGAAAACAAGGTGATTCTTTAGGATTTTCTTCAAAAAGATCATCTCTTTTGAACACATCTCAAATCTCCTTGATATCTTCAACATGGGGTAATTGTTCCTCATCCTTTCCCATTTCTCAAATTTTGTGCAATAATGAATCGTGGGAGGGAGGAGAGGGATGAGCCTCTTCTCGACTCATTTCATTGTCTTTATTAGGTCTTGGGCCTTCTTTGATGGGCCTTTGTGGATCATAAAATGTTCTGACCTATTGGATAGTGGGAAACCCTTTCTCATAACAACCCAAATGTCTACAAAACGATTCAAGGAATATTGGAAAAGATGGAATTTCTCCCTTCCCGATAGATTTAAATTAAGACACTACCTCAGTTCTCAATCCAAATGTAAAAAGTTTCATCATATGATCTTAAAAAATGATGTAATTGTCTCTACAAAAATCAAATAATTCCGAAAGATGGCATGAGGCTGAGTCTCCATTCCCATAGAACTTTGGAATCTCCCCTAGATCCACATCGAGTTTATCATAAAAAGGAGCCTAGACATTTGATAAATAAAGAGGACCAAAATGTTGAACCAACCATGGATTTTAATTGAACATTGGGGCCTGAGTAACCCATGCATAAGGGTGAAGTTCTCCTGGACATAATGGAACACCTACAAAATCTAAAGGATCTGTTGAACGTAATGGGATGAACTAGGTTCTACTCTAGGTTTCCAACAAAACCTTGCAAACCATCGGTGCTTCTGAAGACCAGAAGGCAACACTTCACACATAGTGCACAATGCAGTCTCACCCGAGATGGATAATGGGTGACTACAAGATCCATATGTCTGCAACCTTGGAAGGGAAATTACTGTAGGGATATGAGACATTCTTTCTACGTCATTATATATCACATATATTATTCTAATACATCATCATATCCAGAACTAACATTCTGTAATAAGTTCCATTTAGTCAAGATTTATCCTACAGTAAATATCTTGGCTATTCTATTGTGCACTTCCTTTTCCTACTTACAGATTAAACCATTCATAAACAACAATAGTAAGAAGAAACATGAAATTTCACACAGAGACACAAATTTACCATGGTTCACCCCCCTAGGATACCAACATGTGTTATAGCGATGTGGGAAAAGATTTGAATTTCTTGGTTCTTTTATTATTTTGAATAAAGGTTATAGCGTTGTGTGCATTACATTTGAAGCTGACAAGAACGCACCAAGATCCACAACTTGCGACCTTAACCTTGATTACAATGCTATCTCTCAAACAATCTCTTGCTCTGTCTCACAAACTAGCTCTTAGATCATCCTCATGATCAGATCTGCTAACCTCTCATTCTCCCCTACCCACTATCTCATACAATATATTTATATTACAAAAATAGTTTAAATTACCCATTACAACAATGAACAAAACCCTAGGTTGATTATATTTGTCCACTTTCTAACTTCCCAAGCGTGGTTGGTCCAAAATCCAACTGTTTTCCTCACCGATCTACATATTTCTTCCTTCCTTTGACTTTCCTCATTTCCTGGTGTTGCTTTTCCAGGTTTTTCGATGTGCACTCCTTCTTTGGTCCATTTTCTAACTGCCTTCATTAATTACCACACCTTTCCATGTTCTTATATTTTTATCCTTATTTTTATCAATATTTCCTCAATATTTTCTCCAAAATGGTTTGCGCCAATAGGCCCCCAACATCACCTGTGGCTCATCCCGAGTCACTCAGGTAGTGTGTGCCTCATGTATTGACTTCTCAAGCTCCTGAAACCTATTTTTCATTTCTTCAACTTGGGATTTTCCTTGCACTCTCTTTTCTTCTATAATCTCCACAATCTATGCAGTAATATGTTCCTTCATCACTTCCCCACTCTCCAAGCCAACTTGTTCAATTTGTCCCTTTGTTTCGTCAATTTCAGTGAGAATTTGCTCTGCTACTTCTTGTAACGATTCCAACTGAGCCTACCTTCACTACTTCTTGAATTGTATGGACTTAAACTCTACTTGCATATTCTTCATCTCTTGTGCACTTTTCAGTCTATCATGGATTGTCATATTTTTTTGTTTCTTCTTCAGTTCTTGCATCACAATATTTATCCCTTCTTCTTTCTGATCCAACTCCTAAAGTTAGGCATCCTCCTAAAGGGTTGTCCATAATTGTGCCCTCTTATCGTAAAGTTCTACCATTTACTGGATTATGAGTGCAATGATTTCTGTGTGACCTGTAGACTCTTGCTCTCTTTGTGTTGTTACTTCTGGTGGAGTACTAGGTGTTAGTAGTTCTGTCAACTCTAAAATATGGCTTCTATAATTCTCTATATCTTGTGATATCTTCTTAATTTTATCCTTTGTGATTATATTCTCTCCTTGTGCATTTTCAGGAATAGTTTTAAATACTTCTTCCACCCGTTTCTCTATTCTTCCAGCGCACTACTTTGTTTCATCCCTCTCAAACTGCACCTAGTGTTGAGGGGTCCTAAATCCCTTTAACTCAATAGTAGGAACCAAACCCACCACCGAGGCCCAATTAGACTCTGCAACATTTAATGGTGGAATTGTTCTCCAGTTCTTGCGATCTGGACAATTAATCGATGGGATTTATGTAGTGATTGACATGATGTATTCTTGTGAAAGCTCCTCCTTCAGATCGAACGTTCTCTTTTTTGTATTTTCTCTTATAGGTGGGATCGATACAAGACAAATGCTGGTATAAACTAGATGGGCAACAAAGGGGAAAATCTTAACTACTCAAGAAGGCTGATCTCGGGATAACCCACGTTCTCAAGCATGCACACAATGATTCTTACACCTACACCAAGCCTAGTACTAATACATTAACCCGTTGGTGTTCCAATTATTGATTGAGATACAATTAACACAAGAGAACATACATGCAATAAACGATGGCAAGAAAAAATAGTTTCCTCAACTCTAATAATCAACCACACATTAACACAACGATTTACTTTTCATCATTAAAGACAATAACTATAAAAATATTGAATCAAATAACTTATCAACAAATTTAGAGGCTCTTACTCTTTACAACATCCATTCATGAGATAAAATCAGAAATAATTCTTCTTCAGATCCAATCAAACACGCTTTTGATGAAAAACACAAACTTGTCTCTGGTCCTAAACAAGACT
>CBVK0103006317.1:704-13482 GCA_900067695.1 Picea abies | reverse complement strand
GTATTTCCAACACTATTTTAGTTTCTTTATGGGTGACCGTGTTGGACATTGTTAAGTTGGGATCGACTTGAGGATAGGGTTCTGACAGGACCAGAAGTGATTCAAGAAATGGAAGAACATATGCAATCGATTAAAGAAAGTATTAAAGAAGTGCAAGATTGGCAGAAGAGCTATGTTGATGCGCATCGCATTGACCAAAGTTATGAAGTTGGATACAAAGTCTTATTGTGGGTAAAACCTCAAAAGAGTTCGATCAAGTTTGGAAAGGGTGATAAACTCTCTCCTAGGTTTATGGGACCCTCTGAAGTAGTAGAAAATAAAGGACACAAGACTTATCGACTAGCCTTTCCTGATTCTTTGAGGCATATGCATGATGTATTTCATGTATCTATTTTGAGACATTATATTAGTGATCCTTCACATGTTATTGACATGAGTTCTTTGTAGGTATCATACGAGGGTTCTCTCATGGCAGAGCTAATCCACATTCTAGACCATCTCATTTGACAACTACGACGTCGAACAGTTCATGAGGTCAAGGTCCAGTGGGACAATTATAGTCCACACTTGGCTACCTAGGAGGACGCATATGAGATGCATCAACAAATTTCCTTACTTGTTTGATAGATTAGGCATATAGATATATATCATATACATTTATTTACTTTCTTTTACATATAATGTACAAACTTTGGGATGAATTTTAAAACAAGAGGGGGTGTATGTAACATCCCACTCTACTGAGCATACTATTATTGACTTATTCTTTGAGGACACTTGCTTGCAAGTGATCCGAGTATGGTACATTGTGATTTCATTCAGATTATGGGTTATAAATGATGATGTTGAGGTGTTATGTCTTATGGCTTATATTGATGTATATATATATATATATATGCATATTAACAGATGCTTTAACAAGTTGTCCTGATTGTGCAGAACACATGACATGTTATGATGTCTATGGCATCAATGGGATTCCTTGGACTCTAGATTGAGTCAAGGAGTGGATTGTATTGTTTGATTATTTCATTATTATCCACATATGATGTATGATGGATGTTAGTATAATTTATGTATATGGATTTTTGACATTGTTTTTGTCAGTGGATGTAGGCTTGACGATTCTTGATAATATGACTCACATAAGGTGTAAAGGCGCCTTGCACAGAAACCAGACATTGAGGGAGAGCTGTGGCAGAGTCCCTGTCACAACCTACTAGCACTCTTTCCATGGATCGAATGGTAGGTTAATGATTATTTAGTTTGAAAGGTACACCATGTCATGCAGGCAGACTGAGACATTCGCTCATGAATATTTCTAAGGGACGCACAATAAGGCAGATTACTTATTCCTTAGAAGCCCTTAGTCTCTCACAAGGTTGACCGAATGGAGTTTTGACTCCAAGGGGTTGGGAAAAATTACAAAACAAGTCAACATGAGTGGCACCCTTGGAGCACAAAGATGCGTCTTGAAGGGCACATCATGCAATTGAAACCTGAGTCAATAAACATAGGTGGCCTAGAAAACATTGAAATAATTAGACCTTGTTGAATTAAAATAATTAATTAAACAATAGATTATTAGTTAGTAAATCCTAACAGAAGTCGAAGTCTAAGTCTAAAATTTAGTAAAGGAATAAATGAATTGTGACATAAGTTTAATATTTGAAGTAAATCAAATGTTAGGAATAGTAAGTAAAAACCTAAAGAATTGATAAAATGAACACGTGTACATAAAATTATTAAAAATGAATATTTAATTAGAAATAAATAACAACTTGAGAGAATGGGTTGTGCATAGAATAGAATATTGAGTCAACCAACCCTAGTCTAACTTGAAGAAGACTCATAATAGAACTCTAACTAAAACTCTAGTTAGGAGACACCCATTAACAAAGTGATTGGGGAACTAAGAGACAACTAAAAGAAAAAATAGGAACACATCGGGAAATGTGAGGAAAAATGTCTTTTAAATAAAAATAAAAGAGAAATTACTTGTGCAACCTGGGGAGAATATGACACTTGTAGTGGGTGAATAATCCTTTGACTGAATTATTAAAAATTAAGGAATTATGCATGAGGGATATATGTCCATGAGGAATAATTCTATAAAGAAATTGATGTAGAAGGGAAGGGGATCAAACTTTTTGGGAACATTGTTATGATGTCAAATTTTTCATTGACTGTGTTTTACTTGTGAGAGTTGGGACTCCAGGATTGTGAAAAGAGTGGAAGTTCTTCCTTGCAAGGAAATCTTGGAATCTATTGTGTTCTGGTCTCTGTGCTTGGCCCCTCTGTAGATTAGGGGGCTAAGGGGGAAGAAGATAATTCCTAGCATTGATTGGGAGGTACCGGTGAAGTCTCTATCATTAGCAAGCAAAGGAAGGGAGGAGCACAAGACTGGAAGGCCATATTCATTACACAACATCCATCGGTTCTAGTATTCTTATATTATGATTTCATTTATATTATGAGTGTATTAGTATAATAGACTATTAGGGTCACTTTGAAACTCACTAGAATTATTGAATGACAATTGTTAAGGCTGTTGACCAAGGATAATAGTTATAGTGTTATATTTTAATTTTCGCAGTAATTCTGAACATTTCCGCTTTCCAAATTCGAGGTGGCTAATGCCTAGTGTGAAATTTGAATTTATGTGGAGTAAATTATATTTTCAAAAACTTGTATATTATCCATGTTGAAGTTTGAATTATCAGATTATTTTGTTGATATTATTTTAGGAATTTAACAGTGAATAGTTCACTGGTAAACTAAGGATTTGGATCTGAATTTACATCATGAATTTCTCTAGTGAATTGAATTAATTCAAATTTATATGTGGAACTTCTGACAAAATTGATGATTAACCAAATTTAATAGTAACCTGGAGTATCTATGTTTTGTATTTTAAATACCAAAAATTTTGGGACCTAGAAAGGCCTGTTAAAGTCCCTAGAATTATGATTTTAACTTGTAGTGAATTAGCCCCTTTTTCTTAAACAAATTTATGCATGTGACCATGAGCCAGAACCTAGTGCTAGTAAAAAGGGCATTATTCAAGGCTCTGGAACTTCAACACTCCAGAGGCTTCTTAAACAAAACACTCCTTTTCTCCCAAAGTGTTAACCAATCAAATCTGATATTGAGCTAAGTTGACTGGCAGTCGTAGGTTAACCCTGCCCAAATCCCTTCATAAATTTTAGTAATCTAATCTAACGGCTGGCGCATATTTTCCATACACACGTTTGTACAGTGGGGATCCACTATGGAAATCTAGACTTCAGGGTTTTCTTGCTTGCACAACTTGAAAATGTTCCTCCAGGATCATCGAACCTCCAAAGAGCACGAAGATATGACGGTTTACACTCTCCCTCAAATTAATGGTTGTCATCCACTCCGACATTCAGAACTCAAGGAGTTTATATTTTTGTAAACATCAACCCATTTCCTCTGGAGTGTCGAGCTATGGAACCTATGGAGGACTAAGACTTGAATATCTATGGTCCTTGATTGTTTGTTAGATCTATGGATACTCTGGAAGTTTAGAATTTTGGGGTCTTTGTAATCCTTAACATTTACCTCTTACCTTAGTCATAGAGTCGAATCTTGATTGACTCGGATATCAATGGTTCCTTTACCTTGCTCTGATCTATGGCTGGAACTAACTCTAGAGCTCAGGGCTTGATAGGTTTTTTTTTCTACAAGTCACATTACCTATGAACTAATGAAGGTTGAACCCTCATATTTGATGGTCTTTGATTAATCATCGACAACATTCAATGTTAACTTCATAACTCCAAGAGTTCAAAACTTTTCTCTCGAAACAACTTTCACCCACCACCTCCTGATTGGCCAAATTTTGAATACTTGGGATCTACAGAAACATGTACCCATTGTTGGATGGTAAGGATTTACTCTGGACTTCGGGACTCCAATAGTTCCTTAACCCTTATCTTCATGTCTCAATTTTTCCGAAGTGTAGATTAACCAAACCACTGAAGAATGAAGGCCTATAGATCTAATGAATCATAGATCGATCTCCATATCTACAACTGTATTTCACTCTGGGTTTCTTGACTCTCTACAATTACAAACACAAACTCACCGGAAAGTTGAACTCCTGTGGATATAACGGTTAGAAATCCCACACTAATCTATGGTGTAGATCCCTTCATAATTTCAGACTTCAGAGCTCTCTTAAGAAAAATAACTCAGATGTGTCGAAGTGATGAAGCTCGAAGGTCTTCAATTTTTAACAAGTGCACATATTGGTCTGATCAGATGGTCGTTGGGATTTTGATTTCCTCATGATCAAAACTCGCCCACTAGTTTCCTTCGAAGGGATTTAAACCTTTTTTTTTCTTCTTTTGAACGGTGCAAACGCTTCCCCTCTTGATCTTTTCCTTTGAAATGAATTCTAGCACTCAATAGCACATCCTTCCTAAGCTCTGGATTGTAATTGTTGAGTGCGTACTTGTGCCTCCTCTATGTATGTTCACATTGTCTCTTCTGATATTCATAGTTTAGAAGGTTAGATACCTCTACTCGACTTGAGAGAATATCTGCACACACAAAGGACTATTTCTTCTGAACTAGGCCTTCCAAGGAGCCTGTCCATGCACTTCTAGAGTTGGCTCTAGAAGTGTTGCACTTTTACACCCGAAACAGGAATTTCAGGTTCCTTACAGAAACTTATTAACTCAATATTAGAAAAAAAATTCACTCAGTTACAGGGTTATTTCTTCACAGTATCAGTTAGTTCACAAAAGTACAAAGTAATCTTATGATTTCTACATTGTGCTGAGATATTTTCTCTGTTGTTCTTTTCCTTGTTTAAATTTTGATATAGATTAGTATACTTCTACTTGGATGTACGTAGTAGGGTTGTCACTTTTCCCAGTAAACTGGAGTAAGATGGAACTGCCATCTTATTAGGTTTCATGTTAAAGTTCTATGCTACTGATTAAGTTTATGTCCTTATTTTATTGGATTTCTTCCTATCCTTAAATAAGTAAGATGATGAATTACTGTAATAATATGCATTGGGCATTATGAAAGGGTGATCATTTTTCGGTGTTGAAGAAAATATAGATAAGTATGTTGGTGATATAATTGATGTTTGGATTGGATTGAAAATATGGGAATTAGATGCTTCCTTGTTTCTCAGAACAATTTCTAGTCATGAGACCTTAAGTGGTCAAAATCAATCAGATGAATCCTGGACTTGAGATTTGATTATGTGTCTTGGGGGTCCTAACCTTGAAGGTAGATGGGATGGGTAGATATTCTTGACTTCCTTGTATGATGATTATTCTATTAGAAGCAATGATGTTGTGTGATGAAACTGGTTGTATTTGATCTTGAATAATCATGATGTTTACCGTTGTTGTATGTGATAATTATGTGTTATGGTAGATCGTTAATACATTGAAGTTGCATCTAAATATAGTTGTGCAATGAGATGAATGAAATAGAATATGTATGAATGAAGTAGTTTAATATCATGTTTAACTTGTTCTAATGATGGTTCTTAATGTTTATATATATATATATATATATATATATATTATTGTTATCAATTGTTTATGATGTAACAGAGGGGTTGTTACATATTAATAAAATTATTTCACTCCCACATCCACAACAACCCATGAAATCAACTCAAAATTTTAAGATACCAATAATTTCATCAGTTCAACTATTAGCATCTTAATTGGCAATTGCATGGAAATATGATAGAAACATGCATCTAAGCAATACAATCAAACACATGTACTAGCATGCATGCTTATATAACCACAACTTGCACATTCTAACTACATTTTATTAGTATTAGTATTAGTATTCATTTGTTTTATGGGATACCTCCCTCCCCCTCCCACTATATTTTTTCCATTATTGTTATTGTTGTTGTTATTATTATTATGTTACTTACTTTCTTGCTTACTTAGTTAATTTTTATTTCTTTTTAAGCACCCTCACATCCCACATAACACCTCATTCTCATGGCATGCATTCAACCATGATGAGTTGGAATTTTTATCCAACACATGGACACATCATCCAACCACCTCCCTAATACTTCCCTAACCATCTAGACACCTTCCACTTCAGCCCAAATAAGACACCTACGATGCACCCTCTTAGTGGTCTTCAATGTTGGATAGGAGGTTATAGAATAATACAATGATCAAACAAGGAGACTCTAATGTTCCTTTCCAAATAGGAGCTCCAGAGAGGAGGCTTAATGGTCTAAACCACCCCGTTAGACTATAGCCAGTGCCAAAGAGGGGTAAACAGGGTTACTAGAGGTCACTCCAGTCACAGGTGTTATATTCAGAAAGTGACATTGAACTAAAAAGGGTTAAAAGCGCTTTTAATTCATTATGAGCTAAAAATAGAAGTCAACAGTGAATTAGGGTTTCAGCAGTGATTTAGGGTTTTGGAAGTCAACAGTGAATTAGGGTTTAAACATGATTTAGGGTTTTGGAAAGCTATAAAGGAAGGGTCAATGACCTAATTCATCATTATGTAGATTATGACTTGCCATTAAGGAGAAGAGGTGCATCTCATGAGAGATAGTTCAATGTATTCCAGGAGGAAGACACTAGTTCCCTGATTTCGGTGTTGAAAGACACACCCTAGTCACTAGGAAGATCATACAGGTCTTCCATCATTCTTCATTGATTCCGCAGTGCTCCCATATTCCAGGTATTATCTTTTAGTTGCTTATTTGTATTCTGGCTAAGATCCTTTTGTCTTTTGATCTAGCTGAGTGTTGTTATTTAATTCAGTCGCAGTTGCTTATTTGTATTTCGGCTAAGATCCTTTGTTTGTTGATCTAGTTGAGTATTGTGAGTTTATTCACCCAAATTCAGCCATTTTGTAATCCACAGACATATCATAATACAAACTTTGTAGTACTTTGTTGCGTTTATTATTTGTATGATCATTTATATGTTGTAAACCTTTGATCCTACACACACATTAGCAGTGTTTCCTAGACTAGCCAAGTCAGGAACATTACAGTGGTATTAGAGATTTAGTCCTGCCAACCTGTGACTAAAGACAATGAGTGTAGAAGAAGACCCAGAGGGTCATGAACACATAGGTGATGAATATTTCACTTAAAACAGGCATCAGGAAAGAAGGCATAGGCCTAATTTTCCCCCTTTTCCTCCTAGCTCAGAGGAAGAGGAAGACGCACACAAAGAAGCAGAGAGAAGGGTAGAGCGTGTGGTAGAGAGGATGCTAGGAGACATATATGAGTGACCAGAGGGAAGTGGAAAGTCCCTCGTAGATCCAGAGGCATCTTTCATGCAGGTTATCAACGATATGTTAGCTAGTCAACGGACCATGTCTCATTCCTTGGCACAGGTGGTTGATAGATTGGCTAGAGTGGGCACCCCAGATACACAAGTCCCACATGCAGCACAGGGGAACTTGTGAGTAGGTATTAGACCCCAGTCACCCTCTTGCACATACACCTCTGCAAGTAGGATTCCCAAACCCTTGTTTCCCAGTTTCCAGAGGGAACCCCCAGTAGCAGCACCACCACCGATAGAATAGAGGCCACCCACTCATGTCGATGACATTGCAGAGTATAGGAGGGATTGCGTAAAATTGGGTCATGAATTCCATTAGGAAATGAACTTAGTCAAGTACTATGTAATCAAACTTAGGAACCGCCCTAGAGAGATGCAGAGGGGAGGACCACAACAGCAGCAGGGGCATAACCTCGATTTCATCCAAAAAGTTGGGAAACTCACCATCCCTTCTTTTGACGGATCATCCAAATACACTGCCATAGCTTGGGTACAAAATCTAGACACGTATTACAAGCTCAACCAAATGACCAAGAAAGAATCCATCAATTTCGCGACCTTACACTTGGAGGGTGAGGCACACGAGTGGTGGTATCATGGATTGGTGACATTGGGTCACATTCGCATCACCTCCTATAGGGAGTTTACAGATAGGCTCATGGATAGGTTTGACAGGAAGGATTCCAAGATACACTTTAGGGATCTAGCCCAGTTGAGACAAACTAGCACAATAGAGGCATTCATAACAGAGTTTCAGTGGGTAGTCGTGGCAGTGATAGATATATCAGAGCCCAGGATAATCATACTATTCACAGAAGGACTCACAAATCCTTTGAGAGGATGGGTGAAGGAATACAGGCCTCCCACTTTGCAGGATTCCATCCTTGCACTCGAGATCTGGTAGACTCAGTGCTAAACACTAAAACTTTCTCCAAACCATTTGTGCCCCAGAGGGATCGAGACAGGAAGCCATTCCAGAGAGAATGGAAGGGCAAGGATAAGTTGGATGATGAGACTAGCCGAGATCTTATGAGGAAGAATTTTTCTTCAACTGTAGAGATCCTTGGGTCTCAGGCCACAGGTTCATGGGAAAGGGAGAGATTCATTATATTGAGGTAGAAACAGACAATGTGGATAGTGAGGAGGAGGAAAAGGACAATGGATCCACTAGTTTAAAGGAGGATTCAGCACCTGTAGAGGAGAAGCTTCCCTGTAGACCACCAACACCGGCAGGAGCCCATCCTCCAGTAGTCCCACAATCGCCAGAAAAGGCTAACAGGAGGAAACCAACAAAGGGAGGTGTCATAGAGGCTCTTTCTGGAGTTCCCAGGTATGATACCCTCTGTATCAAAGGGATTATTCAAGGGAAATGGGAAATCACCCTAATAGATGGTGGGGTCACCCACAACTTCATTGACACTTCACTAGTATCAAGACGACCACTTCAGACAGAGGAGTTTGAGGGGTTTGATGTTGTGGTAGTAGATGGCCACACAGTGGAGTGTCTAGATAGAGTTCCAAACTTAGATATGAAGTTAGGAAACTACAAAGTGAGAGACACATTTTATGTGGTTGAGCTATCGGACACAGATGTGGTGTTAGGAGTTCAGTGGATGATTACCTTGGGAAAAACCACTACCAACTACCAAACCTTGGAAATGGGATTCAGAGATCAGGATGGGAAGAAGGTTGTTCTAAGAGGTATGTCAGCAGGAGCACCCAGGATAGTTTCAGCCAAGAGGATGGAGAGGATATTTAGACATTGGGAGGTAGCATATGTCATAGAATGCTTGATCACTACTCAGAAGGATTTGAAAGGTCGACAAAAATACCATACAGAGATCAATAATTTATTGGGACGACATCAACAGGTCTTTGAGGAAATTCCACCAGGGAGACCACCTAACAGGGGGTTTGAGCACACCATTGAGTTGGAGGAGGGGGCCAAACCTATGATCACGCCCCCTATCATCATCCTAGGAGGTTCAAGGATGATATAAAGAAGGCAATCAAGGAATTTTTGGTGATGGGACACATCAGACTGAGCAACAACCCATTTGCTTCTTCAGTTGTCTTAGTTATGAAGAAGGATGGCACCATGAGGATGTGCATTGATTACTGAGCCTTGAACAAGAAAACCATCAAGAATTGGTACCCTGTCCCACACATTGACGAGTTGATGGATGAATTGCATGGGGCAGTTTTCTTCTAAAATTTTTATCTACGCTCTAGATATCATCAGATCAACATTCGAGAGAAGGACATAGAGAAGATGACATTTCAATGTCATTTTGGACACTTCGAGTTCCTGGTTATGCCATTTGGGCTAACCAATGCACCCACTACATTCCAGTATTGCATGAACCATATATTCAGGGATCAGTTAAGGAAATCATTCTTGGTTTTCTTCGACGACATCTTGATCTACAATCAGTCATGGAAAGAGCATATGAGGCACCTGGATGAGGTATTGAGCATCATGGAGGCACAAGCATTATATGCCAAAGAGTCCAAGTGCGATTTCAGTATGACAGAGCTACTTTACTTAAGCCACATCATTAGTGCACAGGGAGTACAGGTGCACCAAGAGAAGATCAGAGCCATTCTAGACTGGTCGATGCCCAAGAACGTGATATAATTGAGGAGCTTCTTCAGGCTATGCGGCTATTATAGGCAGTTCGTCTAGGGTTTTTCTCATCTTGGAGCACCACTGACAGATCTTACCAAGAATGGGGCCTTCATATGGACCAATAAATCACAGGAATCCTTTAATCACATGAAGGAAGTCATGGGCACTTGTCTAGTGTTGGCACTACCAGACTTCACCTTGCCATTTGTACTAGAGTGTGACGCATTCGACGAAGGTATTGGTGTAGTTTTGATGCAGGGAGGAGACCCCATTGTATTCAAGAGTCGGAAGCTTAGTCAACCTAAGAGGTTGTACTCCATTTATGACAAGGAAATGTTGGCAATCATGCATACCTTGACCAAGTTCAGACAATATTTGGTGGGAAACAAATTTGTGGTCAAGACCGATCAAAATAGTATGAAGTATTTCCTTGAGCAGAAGGACCTCAGTGAGCGCCAATAGAAATGGGTGACGAAGGTACATGCATTCGACTTTGACATAGAGTATGTCAAGGGGAAGAAGAACATTGTGGCCGATGCACTATCGAGGAGACCTGTGGCATGTTCTTTGATGGAGATTTCAGTAGATTGGAAATCCCACTTGTTAGTGGAATATTCCAAGAACAAGTTCGATTGTGAGGTGATGGATGGGCAGATATAGGATGACTAGTATAGGGTCATTGACGATGTCATATTTTACAAGGATAGAGTCTACTTGGTACCAGATTCAGGGCTTAAGAAGAAGATCCTCACTGTAGTTCATGATTCACCTCTAGCAGGCCATCAAGGGTTTTTCAAAACCTACAGACAGATCAGAGAGAGGTTCTCATGGAAGGGCCTCAAACAAGACATTATGAGACATGTCAGTGAGTGTGTGACTTGCCATCAGAAAAAGTCAAAGCATGCTCTTCCAGCAGGGCTACTTCAGCCACTCCCCATTCCAGAGCAGAAATGGGAGAGTATATCTATGGACTTCATCATAGGTCTACCCAAGGTCCATGGTAAGGACGGTATCTATGTAGTGGTTGAAAGATTGAACAAGTTTTATCACTTCTATGCCATACCTATAGATTACAGCACAGTTCAAGTAGCCGATATTTTCTTCAAGGAGGTCTTTAGAATTCATGGGTTGTCGAAGAACATCGTCATTGATAGGGACAGTCAGTTCATAGGGAAAGTTTGGAGAGAGTTGTTTTAGTTGGTGGGGATAGAGTTGACACCTAGCACCAGATATCACCCTCAGACATATGGGAAGACCAATATTGTCAACAAGTGGTTTGAAGGGTATTTGAGGAACTATGTAGGAGGACAACAAAGAATGTGGGTAAAGTGGTTACATTTAGGAGAACATTGCTACAACACCACCTTCTACATGTCCATTGGTATGACACCCTTCCAAGCATTGTACGGATATGATGCTCCCACTATGGTAGACTTGGTCTTTGGGGAGAGAAGAGCTCCCAAGGCCAAGGATTGGATCATAAAGAGTCAGGATATTCTCAAGATGTTGAAAGAGAACCTGCAGACGACACAAAACCGATAGAAGATAAGTGTGGACAGACACAGGATAGAGCGCATCTTTGAGGTTGGAGATTTGGTTTTCTTAAGACTCCAACCCTACAAATAGTCATCTCTGAAGAAGAGTGGGGCCAATAATCTCAAGCCCACATTTTATGGTCCTTACAGGATCATGCGCCAAGTAGGCGAGGTTGCTTACGAGCTAGAGCTTCTAGAGGGGAGCAAGATTCATAACGTGTTCTACGTGTCTTGCCTAAAAAATCCAGTGGGACAATTCATTAGCACATCAGAGGAGCTTCCCTCGTCGGATGAGGAGGGACAGTTGGAGTTAGTTCCAGAGGAGGTTTTGGAGTTTCGGTAGTGGAAACTGAGGAGCAGGGTCATTGGAGAGTGTTTGATCATATGGAGAGGGCTTCCAATAGAGGACGCTACTTGGGAGAGCGAGTAGGTGTTGCAACACCCTAGACTGGTATTTCTTAAGGATAATCAATTTTGGGAAGGGAGGATTGTAATGTCCCTTTCCAAATAGGATCTCCAGAGAGGAGGCTTAATTGTCTAAACTGCCTCATTAGACTATAGCCAGGGCCAGAGAGGGGTAAACAGGGTTACTAGAGGTCACTCTAGTCACAGGTATTATATTCAGAAAGTGACATTGAAATAAAAAGGGTTAAAAGACATTTTAAGTCATTATGAGCTAAAAATAGAAGTCAACAGTGAATTAGGATTTCAGCAGTGATTTAGGGTTTTGGAAGTCAACAATGAATTAGGGTTTCAACATGATTTAGGGTTTTGGAAATCTATAAAGGAAGGGCCAGTGACCTAATTCATCATTATGCATATTATGACTTGTCATTAAGGAGAAGAGGCGCATCTCAGGCGAGATAGTTCAGTGTATTCCAGGAGGAAGACACCAGTTGGCTGATTTCGATATTGAAAGACACACCCTAGTCACTGGGAAGATCATCCAGGTCTTCCATCATTCTTCATTGATTATGTAGTGCTCCCATATTTCGGGTATTATCTTTTAGTTGCTTATTTGTATTATGGCTATGATCCTTTTTTATTTTGATCTAGCCGAGTGTTGTTATTTTATTCAACCGCAGTTGCTTATTTGTATTCCGACTAAGATCCTTTTTTTGTTCATCTAGTCGAGTATTGTCAGTTTATTCATCCGCATTCATCCATTTTGTAATCCACAGAGATATCATAATACAAACTTTGCATTCCTTTGTCACGTTTATTATTTGTATGATCATTTATATGCTGTAAACCTTTGATCCTACACACACATTAGCAACATT
>CBVK0103006316.1:0-10796 GCA_900067695.1 Picea abies | reverse complement strand
GGGGATGTGGGGTCTTAGGGGATTTATAGGTATTGGGGGGTATAAAAAGGGGTATATAGTAAAAATATGGGTTTTCCTATTATAAATATGTATTGGGAGGAGGGTTCAACAAAAGAATTTTGTGAGGTATTTATCAATATCTAGTGAACTTAGAGGCATTCTTTAATATCCCATGAATGCTCATGATATTCCATAGGTTCACTGAGTGGATACCTCATGAAAATTCCACAACATATTTTTTAACATTTCATGTTCTTTCTAGTCACACAATAGATCATTGCATATCATTTTCTCACCAAGTAGAAATTCACTACTTGTATATGCAATTATATTTTATACTTTTAAAAACATACAAATCTACACTATAAAAAAAAATAGATTTGAAGGGGAGAAAATATCTTTCATTATTAGGTCTACCTTGTTATCCATTTTCACAATTTGTATATATAGAAAATTCCTTCACATCTTATATCTTGATTTGACATCTAACAACTTCATTCATTGTCTTGGGATACCCTCAAATCTCATTCAATTATCATAACAATCCTTGGTTTTTCTTTGAGTTTCCTTTGCATTCTATTTGTTTTTATGAATTTCTACTCCACTGTTCTTAATCACCTTCAAAATATCCCAATGTTTCCATTCCTCTTTTCTATCCCATAGTAGTATTACAAGATTCATTAATTTCTTTCCTTTCTTTGTTCAATCTTTCCCTAAGTTTGAATTTATTTACTAAAACATTTTCTAGCACTCTTAATGTTTCAATCTATGTCATTCCTATTTTATATAGAATCCTTTCAATGTAATTATGTCTTGAAACCAATACCAAGCTTAATTAACCTTCCCACTGCATATGCCTCTTTGAGAATTCGATATGGATGTGGTTGCAATCCTTATATTCTACTTTGATTTTCTACCCATTTGAATATTTAAAATATACTCAACAATCCCTATCTTCATCTTGTCCCAACAATTATTGCTCACTATTGAAATCATTTCCTCAATTCTAAAATATCTTTCAATAGCTTAAGCATCCATTATATGTCATCCCATTCCCTTCATAACAACCCCCAAGTAAATTTAAGTTCATCATTTTCTTTGCCTCCTTTACACATAAGTTATTTATTTATATGCTACTACTCACTTCCTTTACACATAGGTTATTGATTTATATCCTACTACTCTTCCAAGCATAATAGATATAAATTTCCCATGAGATGGTTCACCCATAACATTTGTGAAGTGCATGCTCTCTTCCTCTTGGAATATTTTCTCTTCCATGCCAATATTCCATAACTTTATCTTTTGTAATCATTCTCTTCAACTCTATCTATATCGAAATGTTAATGACTTGCATCTTCATTTTATGTATAAATATGCTTTTTGTATCTATTGGTATATTCTAGGTTCCTAAACTTGTCATTGTTAATTTGTTGTATATAATGGTAAGCTATAAGGATCATGACTCCCACAAATCCTCTTTGAAATCCAAATTTCATATTCTAATTATAATCAATTATTTGCTTTAATTATAGCTAAAGCCTCATTAACCTTTATTGGTCCCATAATCAGGATTGGTCATAAAATCAAATATGTAAGAAACCTTGAATCCATATTCATTCGAGGCATTCAAACATATTGCTGAAAAATATTGTTGCAACTTTTTCAACTTGAATATCTCTACTCTTCAAGAGTGGTTCAATATTTTCAAATAATCCTTTACCATCCTTGATCCAACATTCACCTGCTAGTTAACAAGCATATTTACCATAATTTACTCATCCAATTCCAAATCCACACCACTATGCAAGAAATATTATGAAATATATCTATTCATCCTTAGTCATTTTAATATTTCGTATGTCCCTATATCACCTTAGATAAAAAAATCCAAATTGAAGATACTTTGGGGGTCATCCACATTGATAATTGCATTGTCCAGTCAAACCCAAATGCTCTTTTCTAGTAGTTTTTTAAAGAAATTAGGAGTTCCTTTTTAGATTATGATCAAAGATAACTATTATCCTATAAAATACCTTTCCAAGGACTATACCATCGTCAATTTTGAGTTTGGATTGAAATGTTTCAGCTCCTAGAAGTTACCATTTCTATGCATGTTCTCCACTTTCTTTAACTTGTGCAATCAAGGTCGAAGACCATATTCTTCTATTTGTAGAATGAAATGCATAGAGAATAAAAAAAATAATTATATCCATTATAAACAGTAATTTTTATTGTGAGTACTTAACAACTTTTAACTCGGTGATTCGATATTGATTGAGGATTAAATGTTGACAAGATTGTTTTTCCTAATCTGCTATCTTGGATTAGTTTTCCTCCATTTACAATTTCCAAAAATTCTAAAAAGTCTCCCATAATAATGTCATTATCCCTACTTTATTTCCACTCCAAAACCTTTGAAATCTAATCAAATTCTCTTATATTTTTTCGTATGCCTACCCATATTCCTTACTATCCATATTTCATAATCAACCGAGCTTCCAACAGTAACTATAGGATTGTACTTTTAAAACTATTAATTTCCATTTTTTAGGATTCTAGGGATGAATCAACAAATTTAGCCTCAATAAAAACAAATTGCACACCATCACTATGGAATTTCACCAAAAATTTCATCTCAAACAAAGTGTTTATGCTCAACATATGGCCAAAATAATATTTCATATATATATATATGAAATTTTCTATCGACATCGTATGATACATGTCACATGCCTAAATGGAAGATGATGTGTATTCTATATAGAGTCCATGGTCTACCATGTCATCCTCTAACTTGTGCACATGTTCCAACTACATAGGGGTCGATTTAATCCTATGTTTTTTATCTTAGATTGCAAGAGAGATCTTAATTGTTCACAGAAAATGATTCTCTCTCCTCAAATATTTTTCCCAACTACCATGGTGGATTTTCAACCATCAATAACAATCACCAATGAAATCTTGATATTTCATGGAAATTTTGTCTCTCTCCTTGAACCATTTTCTCAACTTTTGTGATGAATTATCAGCCATCAATTTGAATCGATAATGAAATTTGGTTCATTCATGAAAAATGTTTCTCTCTTATCCATCCAAAATATCTAAAATCCATGATAACATATCCAATATAGATCTCATTTCCCCAACTTAATCTAGGCCATTCACAACAACTTAACCCTTTGATCCTTCTCTCTCCTTGAATCCCCCATGAGAGTCTATCAATTGTCAATCTTTCTCAAGCGATTAAATATTGGCCATTCCTAGAAATGCATTTCTCCCTCCATTGAAATTTTCCCAAACATCTTAGATGAATTATAATGGTTGATATAATTTGGAGAATGCAATATTTTTCATTCATGGCTCCTCAAAAACCTTGCAACCCAACTAAACTTGAACCTCGTGGGAGGAATCTAAATATTCAATCAATATAACTAATCTAATATTATCTTTTCATGGTAGATCACGTCCCCAATAGGATACATTCATATAAAGTGTCACGATACATATTTTCCATTGATCTTACACAAGAACATCCATTGAATTATATCCAAGGAAAAGAGTCACTGATCTATAAACTATCATGGATATTTCACTAGAACAATTCATCACAATATATCTCACAATAATATGAAATATTTTATTATGCAATTTATTACCTTATTTATCATATTTAATATTACTAGCATAGTGTTCAAAATTATGAAAACCAATGAAACTAAAATTGAAGAAACAAAAAAATGAACACATTATCCACATAAATGAACACAAGATATGACCTGGGAAACCCAATGTGGGAGAAAACCTAGATAAAAGGTGAGGCCTATTCTTTGTTCTATTTTTCTCAGTTATGAAATGCAAGTACAAATAAAGGGTCACTCACAATGGAGTTTCCATGAAAACTTTGTCCTAAATGGATGTACAAAATATTTTACCTCCTATATTGTGCTTAAATATCCCACTCCTAGATGCTCCTATCAACTATGGAACAATACAAATAATAAAATAATGGAACCCCTTCTCTTCCTAGCAACCCAATATTTACATAGCTTAAAAGTTGTCTAGGGTTAGGGTTAGAGTTTTTGCATGCCTCAACCCTCAATTGGTATTATGGTTTTGTATTCTCTATAATATTCTTGAAATTCATGACTAGACCCATGTGTGTGAGTTATGGGGGCTAACATGACATCCACTCAGTACCATGGTAGTCAATAGAGTAGGTCAACTTGCACAAAGCATAACATTTGCATATGAACTATGATTGAGGTGATTTTTCCATTGTTGGAAAGAATTTTGTGTGTAGAAAAAATTTGAGGGGTTGGGAGTTAAGATCACAAATTTTGGACCCCAAGAGTTCCATTTGATGCCTCAAAATAGCTCTGGAATTTTTTGAAACCTAAATCGCCAAACTAGGACCTACCCCTAAATGGACCTTACAAGCTAGTTCTTCCAATTTTTCCACCTAGAAAATACCAATATAAATGAAAAATTATATAATGATCCATTATGTATCATACCTTCCCATTTAAGAATGATTTTAGTCCCCAAAATATTTTATTGAATGAGTTGAGGAAAATATTTCTCTAGCTTCTCCCCAAAGTACTATTTGGCCTTGCATGGAAGTTTCTCTTTCAACCATATCTACCAAAGTTCATGCTACCTTTTCTAGTGCTAAGTCCTCCATCTTTTCCTAAACTTCTAGTGCTAAGTCCTCCATATATTTTTCCATCTTTTCCTAAACTTCTAGTGCTAAGTCCTCCAGGGTAGGTAGTACCTACTCCTCAGTTTCTTGATCCAACGTGGAATGCTTATAACGTTTTAGATTTTCCACATTCACTACTAAATAAATGTTCATATATGCTGGTAGAATGGATTTATAAGAATTATCTCGACCTTCTCCAATACTTGAAAAGGACTATACCATATATCCTTGATATTCTTACCAAGACCCTGTAGCTTTTATTTATTCAAATACAACCAAAATGTGTCTCCCACCTTGAATGTTTTCTCAATTATGTGTTTGATCATGTTGGGCCTTATACTTTTCCTATAACTTTTTCAATGTTTCATGTACTTTCAAGTGTATCGGCCTAATCATTTCAACAAATAATTTTATGTTCAATGCATCCCATGTGATGTTTTCCATCACTCCTAGTTTTCCATATGCAACATCCAAGGGTGATGGTGGAAAATAGCCAAATAAAGTTTCAAAATGGGACTTATTGATAGAAGTGTGGACCACTTGGTTATAAGAGTGTTAAATATAAATCAAATTTTCATCCCATGTCTTTATATGCTTATGATTGTAAACCCTCATAAGTTGAAACATCTTGAGTTACCCTCCACTAATCACATACCCCAAATACACCAATGATTACTGAGAAAACTTGAAATTCTTAATTTTAGGTAGAGTCTCATTATTTTTCAAAGTCTATAACACCTACATGAGATGTGATATATGCATTTTATAGGTAGAGATATAAACCAATATATCCTCTAAGTACACTATCACAAATGAATTAGAAAGGGACATAATGCATCTTTAATCAAATGCATAAATGTAGTTGGTTCTTTACCTAGACCAAAAGGTGTTACAATCCATTCATAAATACCTTGCCTTGTCTTGAAGGTGGTATTATAGGTTTCTTGTTTTCTAACTCATTTCTAGTGATATCTCAGCTTGTGGGTCATCAATCATCATTATACCCAATAAGGGTGGGACTTACCAAATGTGTATCGACTACAATATTTGAACAATATCACCCTCAAGAATTGGTACCCTCTTCTTAGGATCAATGATTTGTTAGATCAGTTGTAGCATGACAAGTACTTCACCAAGTTGTACTTGGCATGATAAAACCAATCTAAAAAATCATTGATCCTAAGAAGAGGGTACCAATTCTTGAGGGTGATCTTGTTCAAATATTTGTAGTTGATACACATTTGTTAAATCCCATAACTATTGGGTACTATGGTGATATATTACCCACAATGTGAGGTTCTTGGTCAAATTATTCCCTGCTACAACTATTTCTCCGCTCCATATCCTTCTAGAATGGACTATCTTTACATCCCAATATTTGGAAATGGGAACTCAGGAAACAACTATATCTCATGATCCACTTCCCTCTTATGTGGTAACCCTTTAGGATCGTGAATAAATTATTTGTATGTCTGCAACAACTCCTTCAAATGATGTTTCTACTCTTTGTTACCTCCCTCTAGATATGCCTTTACTTTTACTAATTCATCACATGATTGACTCTCTCTTAAGAAAAGTAATAAAAGCTTCTTAATATAATTGGTCAACTTATTGGCTTAGTTAGCACTTATAAGAGAGATATTGGATTTACCTCTGTGTTCATTGATGATGAAATACTTCCCATCCTTGATTAGGTGGTACTGGTCTCCTCTCCATTGAAGCCGATTCCATTCCTCATTAACTACTAGGGGCTTCTAGACACCAAACAACACGCATCAAGTGGTACTACATCTACCTCAACTTCATCAATTTAGTCTACACTTACAGAAAATTTGAGATTACACTATTTAGTGACCTTTAGCTCTGCATCCTTATTTACCCATGCTAATGGATATAGGTTAGGATGATAATGAACTTCCAATATAATCTTGTTGACCATATATTTTTCTATGGTGTCAACCTATGAAATTGAATTGAATGGAGAATCCACCTTTGTCTTATTCACCTAGATATTAATATGGAAGGGTTTAGTCATTTCCATGTTTTCCTTGTGATGAAGGATACTCAAGTTCACCTCTTTCTGCATTTTAGTGAAAATAATATTTGCATCTACATATTAGTTTCTCTCTACTTAGTTGAGTGAATCCATGGATATAAACTTCTTCTTATTGGCATCATCTTATGGTTCTTTGAATTCAACTTTGGGTGTATCTTCCAACACTTGTCTTTAATGTGACCATCAATATTACAATGGTTGCAGTGGTTGTTTGGATCCTTTCATTGATGTGTAGTGGTTGTTGTCTTCTTTTCCATTCCTTTCCACTTATTGTTCAACTCCTTGAAAGAATATTCATGTTGTTTCTATTTGGAACCACTTGTTTTTCCTTTCTTATTGCCTATATCCTCTAGATATTACTCTTGCACACTGGCCTCATCAATTATCCTAATTTTAAAGAGCATCACTTTCTTCCATAAATTATTGTGTAGAACCCCTAGATACTTAAGTATTACGTCTAGGTTCTTAGGAGATATACCCATGTATAATCACCATTTTTTGGACTCGATGGTGTACTATAGAATTCCCTTTCGTCAACATGAACTAATTCCAACAAATCCACTGGTCCTTTACACACCCAAGAGGGTAGAACTGGGACTTCATGGGGGTTTTAAAATCCTCCCACTTATTTATAAGGGGATCACCCTCCAACCTAATTGTCTTTGTGTGGATTTCCCACCAAGTCAGGGCATGACCCTTTAATTTTGGTTGGGAAAATGAAATATTTTGTATCTTCTCCTATGTTATGGACACTAAAATAAAATTCTAACCATTATAGCCAATGATTCAACTTAAATACATCAATATCACTTTGGTAGGGTTTGATGTCAACTTTCACTTCCATTTTGAATAGATATTGTGAAGAAGTAATGACACTAGAACTTGGTTTCTATTTCTATGGATATAGTTTTGTCTCCTTTTATTGGTTTCTATTTCTATGGATATAGTTTTGTCTCCTTTTATGGGTCTTCATTAAATTTTGATTTCTCATCTAATCCAACTTTTGAGTTAGAGTCACCAACCTCCCAAAAAGTTATAAACGTGTATGCTAGATCCACCATGAGGAGGGCCATGTTGTGATCGACATCAACAACTTCTTATTCCAACTTTGAAAATATCTCCTCTACCTCATCCCATGGGTTCCTACAAATGGAGTCACCCCCATGGATAGGGTTTTGAGACTTCCTTCTTAATCCAATTCCCAGATCTTGTAAATTCCCACAAAAACATAAAGAAAATGTATTTGATACCAATATGATCTATACACTTCCATGAATATTCCATAGGAACAAATTGTCCCAAAACATCTCATAATATTCTGAAAATTTTATTATGTGGTTTATTACCTTAGATATCATATTTAATATTACTAGCATAGTGATTGAAATTATGGAAATAACTGAAATTGAAATCAAAGAAACAAGGAAATGAAGACAACATTCTAAAAAATGAACATAAGATGTGACCCGGGAAACCCAATATGGGAGAAAAGGTATCTAGAAGGTGAATCCTATGCTTTTATCTCTTTTTCTCAGTTATGAAGTACAAGTACAAAGAAAGAGGTATTTGCTATGGACTTTCCATGGAAAATGTGGTCCGAATGGATTTTATAGAATCTTCTACCTCATCTATTATTTTTCAATGTCCCACTCCTATATGATCTATTCAATTATGGAACAATAAAAAACAAAAGAATGGGACCCCTTCTCTTCTTAGTGACCTAGTATTTAACATATCTTGATAGCTAGCTAAGGTTAGTTTTAGGGTTTTTTCATGCCTCAACCTTCAATTAGTGTTAGGTTTTTTGGCCCCACATTAGTTAGTAATGGTGTCTAACATGGCATCCAATCGATACCATGGTAGTCAATAGGGTAGGCCAACTTATGAGAGGCATAACTTCCACTGATGAACTCGAATTGAGATCATTTTCATATATTTGGAAAGATTTTAGTCTGTATAAATGTTTCCATGTGTTGTAGCTAATATTACAATGGTTTGACACCAAAAAGTGTCATTTGATGCCTCAAAATGGATCTTGAAGTTTCCAAACCCTAGATCACAAAACCATGACCTACCCCTAAAATGGACCTTGCAAGCTAACCCTTTCAAATTTTCCACCCAGAAAGTAACAACGTAGATGAAAAATTATATAATGATCCACTCCAAATCAATCGGCCACCATTTATTGTTTTATTACCACTTCCTTAAATGGAGACATTCATTAAAATGAAGAGACAAGGGTGGTTGTATTCATCTGGATCTAAGATTGAAAAACCCCATTTACCTAGGTTTTATGTACAATTCTTCCAACAATCCAGATATTTCATTGTAATGATAAATCATGATTGTACCATCCCTAGCCCCAAGCTAGTCCATTCCACACAAAATTATTCCCCTCTGATATGATTTAATTAATAAAAATGCTCTGCATATGAACAAAATTATGTAGACTAACAACAATATAAACATGCATAATTGTGCAGGAAAAACCCATAACAAAAAATAGATAAATAATCACACAGTAATTAAAAAAAACACATATAAGTCACTTCTCTTTTCTATAAATCACAAAATGTGTTAATACCTTACACTTTCCTCTGATTCATCGACTTTACTGCTCATAAATGCTCAACAACAAGTCACCCTCGAGCTTAGGATAGAAACATCAATAGGGAAGGATTCCTGAGCTAGAATAAGGTCTAACCGACACAATAAGACTCAAGGAAAGGTTCCAACTAATGAAATTAGCCTACAACCTCTCATTTACGACAACTTGTCCCACCCCAAGAAGTGTACCCCTTATCTTCTCAACAGTCCTTCGATTGTCCCACTTTCCTTCTGGTGCCTCATCAACAAGCCGACCATAAAGTCTCTGAGCTCTATAACTATTTCCCAACACACAAGGAAAGCAGTTCCCATCATTTCTCCCACCTAGAGACAATGCCCATGGGCTTGAAAACCCACTTATTTAGACTCCACACAGGCATGACAACCTACTTTCTCTCCTCAAACTAACCAAGTTTACTAGTTACAATCATCTCGAAGCTCCCAAAGTAAAATACCAATTATGGATGGCAAGGAGAGTACGTCTAGTAAGAGTGAAGGATAGAATAATGAGAGAATTATAGGAATAATGGAAAATTACATTAAGTTCCCCACTTTTTATATGCATGTTCCTAACTTGAGACTTGTCATGTTGGGAACTACATGGGCCCCACATGGTGATATGTTACCCCATACTCAGGAACTTAGGATAAATGTAAATATTTCACATAAATTATACATTAGGAAATATTATTATAATATTTCATTGGTTTATCCCCTCTACCTAGACCCTTACCCCCCTTTCCTTCTAATGGCATTCTAGACCCCATACTCTTTTTGTCTAGATGGTCTCCAATAATGATGTATTTTATTAATAATTTGGGTGTGATTACACATTACAATGATAGGAAAACTGACCTTTTAGCATCCAAGCTCTCCATCCTAATAATCACAAAGTCACTCTAGTCTCAAAATACACGATATATAAAGGCACTATGGCCTCAAAACAAATGATATGCAAAGGCACTTTGGCCCAAATATCCTAGCTCACCATCCTATATGTACATTTACAATTGGGATTCATCCTAGGGGTATTACATTCCCCTCCCCCTTATTTATGCATTGTCCTCAGTTCATATATACACATGTACAACCCAAAATATTCAAAAATATTCAAAAATATGTGGGTACTCCTCCCGCATGGAATCTTCATGCTCCCAGGTTGCATCTTTAGGACTGTAATAGGTCCACTAGACCTTTACCAACCCTATTACTTGATTTTGGAGAAGCTTGAATTTCTGAAACAATATGCACACTGAATGAACTCAGAAGTCTCCTTCTTGCTCCACCTAAATCTCATTCCAATCAATTACGTGATTAACATCAAGAACATAATTTTGAAACAAATACACATGGAATGCATTATGAATGCACATGGATGTAGGTAGTGTTGGATCATGTTGTCATTGATGCCAATGGTTTGATTATTTGGGA
>CBVK0103006258.1:0-11361 GCA_900067695.1 Picea abies | reverse complement strand
TAATCCTGTCCATAGAAAACTTATTAAGCACTAAACCCCTATTAAATCTAGTCATTGTCAATAAGTGTACACCTTTCGGCATAAAAATCATATTGGAGTTGGATGGCACTCAAATGATGAAAGGTGTATAAAGTTAATGAAAACGGTGATAATAAAGCTAGTTCAAAAGATTTGAATGTCGATTCAAGGTCGAATGGAATGTAGTGGATGGTCGATTCAGGGTGTGTATCAACTAGAGATGTAATCAACATCTTACCTTGGATTACATTGGAAAACATTTCTCCACTACAGGTTGACCCAATGCATTCTGGAAAAATGGACTAAAGTGGACAACCAAAATAAAATTGAGGTTTTTTTACCTCTCTCCATGTGGCTATGTTCAACTCCAATCTGGTTGATGAGATTTCCAACCAACTCTCTGGTAGATGTAAATAAAAATTATGAGTTTCGACTGGATGACAAAATTTTTTTGAGAAAATAGATGGAACCAACTAAACGGGAAAAGCATCCTGAATATTTGATCGACCTCGATTTCTCATAGTTTATTTTTGGTAATTACATATTTAAAATTGTTATATTAAGAAAAATAAGTGCATCAAGTCATGAAGTTGATATGATAACGTTCATAAAATTTTCATTGTTAATTGAGAGAAGTCTACTATGCAGTAGATTCGATCGATTATTGGGGTAGTTAAGAATAGTTGTAACTACTTTCCAAGTAAATCAATGTATAAATAGATGTGACAATGGATGTAACAAAAGGGGAAAAAGTGGTGCTTGGTATGATTGTATAATAAAAGACTATCTATTTTTGGTTCCACTACTATTTTTCTCCTCTATTTTCTTTTATGTATGCATGCATGTATATTATTGTATATTTATTTCTATATATTATGCTATGTATGTGTCTTACTGGTAACTTCCCTTTGTAATCTCTTCTATTACAATATCGGTTATGTTGTTGGCAATACATGAATTGGGACTGTACGATAGTTTCATGTATGCATAGATGTTGAGTTTAGAGGACATTTATGAGTGGTGGCAAAGGAAATTGGAAAACTATCTAAAAAAATACACCAAAAGGAATTGATTGAGTCTCATAGAAGCAAGGGAGTAGTTTTTCACTAAGATGCATGAAAATTTTCTAGAAACAATTCCAAAAGAGACAAAGAAGTAAATCGATCGAGACACACATGAGTAGTCTCACAAAAGATGAATAGTTCATGTCCAAACTGATCAACAAAGTTCAAACAAACTTGTATGAGTGGGTAGAGAAAATCGCAGATGATTTTTGTGGGGAACAACTAGTAGAAGAATGCACATCTCTTGATGACGTTAAGAGAAGATTTTAAAACAATTTACATGACAACTTACTTTGTACAGTACCAACCTTCCTAGAAAAAAAATTTATCGATAAAGGTGTTGGTCACATTGTTGAACCTAGACCTCCTTTGAGAACACTAATCAATTTCGATTGGAAAATAAGGCAAGAATAGTGGGAACGATTTTTGGACACTGACTGCAAGAATAATCAATAAGCATGCAAATATTTTTTATAGAAATTAACATGGATGGATATGTTTCTATCATCGACAACAAGTAAGACGGAGTCAACAATGGGGGGGTAGTTGTTCATGAGATGCATGAAATGGATTAAATATCCTATCCAACCTACATCGAATAAGACAATATAAATATGCCAAGAAAAGGGAGGATGTTTATTGTGAGACAAAGGGAACATACGTTGGATGAAGAAATAAAGAAAAGGACCACAAGCAGAATGCAATTCCATAAGCCAATAATTGATGTTCAAAAGATTGAATGGGAAAAAATACAAAAGAGAAGAATTGAGATACGTGATGATGTGGAATCTTGTCGATCAAATAGAATGGGTCCCAAGGAGTGGCAAGTCACTAGAGCATTGGAATGATCTAAGTTTGGTGTCAACCAACTAGATGTGGCAATGGAAGTAACCCCAACGGTGCCTGAGTTGGATGAAGAAAAGAAGTTGGTAGAGGATGGCATTGGTGCCCTTCAACTAGTAGACAATATTTAACTCATGGATGTCAATGAGTCAAGACCCACACTGCATAGATCTTCGTACTTGAGTGAAGCAAGTCCTAGAGTTAGAGAATTCCTCTGGTAGTGCCTACAAGTAGAGTCTAACCTTTCTTCAATGTGGAATTAACTATATGATTAGGGACAAGTCATTGACAGAATCTGGATTCAATTACCCTAGTCTAAAGGCAACTAGATAATTTTTGAAGGAAATAATATTGTACTTCTTCATATTAAGGATATCACAAAAATAACCCCCTTGTTGAATTTAGAATTTGAAGAAGAACACAGAGTTTCTTCCAACGATGACGATGAAGAGACATGACCACAAACAAGAGAATTTGTAGAGTATATAGACCAATCTTGTCAAATAGATGAAATACCTCACCCAATAGAAATGATGGAAGTCAAAGAAACTAGTGACCAGTAGTTAACAACACTAGTTGAACAAGCAATTAAGTCAACTCCACCAATTAAAAACCATTCAAAGTCAAAAATATCCTTCACAAACATAATGTTTCACCATCACCTACCTTTTTATGAGGGGGATGATGACCCTAAGAGGAATTGGTTCGCATGTGAGAATTTTTGGGATTCCATGGACATCACAAATAGAACAAAGCAAATGGCACATATTGTCGAGGCCCTCAAAAAATGAGCACTCACATGGTTCATGAATTTCACAGATAGTCAAACAAGAACAAAGACGAAGATTAAGAGTGATTTCATGATGTTCTTTAAAACACAAGATATCAAACACTTAGTTGCATAGAATCTTAAATACATTGAATAAATACTAAGATAATATGTAAGGGAATATGATAAAAGATTCAAAGATTTACCTAGCCAAATCCCTTACATGATTGAAAAAGAGTTGTTAGTTCAATGGTTTGTGGCAGGACTACTCCAGAAAATTTGGGCCCCTTTGAGAATGCATGGCATTCAATCCTATGAGGAAACCTTCAAAAAAGCACAACAAATGAATATGGATGATGACTGGATTACACCTTATTTAGATAAAAGGTTGAAGAAAAAACAAAAATGCTACAAAAATCACTTGAGGACCTTGGTGTATGAAGAAGTAATATTTGGTGCACAATATGTATGAATGAAGGGAAAACCAAAGACTATTGCAAGCACCATGAGCTCATTGAAAGATAATATTATGTTCAAAGGGTCCAAACATTGAAATATTACTATGAAATATGTCAAATAATCACCAACCACATCACGAAGGACTACCCAAACAACTTGAAGAATGCAAAACCAACATGGCATGCCATCTACAAAGAAGTGACCCAAAACATACAAGAGTTTCAACTCAATGGTCAAAATAAGATGAATGATCACATTTCCTATGATACTTAGGCTTCAAAATAGAACCATCACCAAGGATATAGAGGAGGTGGATATCAAGGTAGAGGAGGTGTTTATCAAGGTAAAGGTAGATACCACTATCGAGGAAGATTTGAAAAAACCTGTTGCTTTATATGTCTAAATGAAGACCATCTAAGCTCGTATTGTCATGTGAAGGACATGACTGATTTGGAATTTTGCAATATATGAAGAGTTGGTGATCTCTCCCTTGAGAATTATCAAATTATTCTTGAGAAATTTAGAAATAGGAGAACTTTCAATCTCTTGCAAACAATGCCTAAACATGAAGTCCTCAACACTAAGAATTTAAATTCCATCACAAGATCTAGAGCATGACAAGAAGACAATGTACCAAAAGAACCACAAATTAAACCTATAAAGAAAGATAACTAGTACCCTAATTCATAGAAAGAAAGATAGACTATGAGAGAAGCACTTGGATTCTTTTACCAAGAAGAACAAGAAAATAAAAAAGGATGTCAACAAAGAAAATAGCAAGAAGGGATGAAGGATGAAATATTAGACGAATTCCTTAATTTATTAAAATAATAATAGCCAGTCACTTGACTATTGGAATTATTGAACATCCTGAAATAATGTAAAGAAGAACAAAGTACATGCAAAAACTTGATGCAACTAACTCAAGAAAATTTTAATGACCACCACAACCTTCAATTTTCTCTCAAATTTGAAGGATTTGTGATCCCCCAAAGTGGTGGTCGACCTTCGATTCACAAGTTAATATTCTTCCTAAGGAAACATGGATCAAGATGGGCAATCCTAAACTAAGAAGATCTAAAAAATTCTTAAAGTTGCAGATCAATAATTCATCGAACCCATCGACTTATTAAGAAGTGTGGAAACCATTATTATGGGGATACCAACATTTATTGATTTTGAAGTAACCAACACAATTGAGGGTATCCCTTCCTACTTAGTGATGGCGGGATGACTATGGGAAAGAAAAATGAAAGTGACCATTTCACTCGAAAGACACAAAATCAAACTCAAAGGAAATGACAAGAAAATTATCATACCCTTGGATGTTGGGGTTGGTAAGCCATGGATAGAACCTTGGGAAGAAGAGATTGATGTTATAAATCTATACCAATTCATCCAAGGATATCGCAATAACATTGAACCTAATATACAAGGAGAATTACTACATAGTTCACCCTTCTTAGTAGATCATAAATAAGACATGGAACTCTATGAATGGTAGCTAGAAAATTATGAATAAAAAACAAGAGAATGTTGGTCGATTGAATCCATCCCTAAGGATAAAATTCATTCTTTCTTCTCTATTAGAACAATACTTGCAATATATGAAAATAAAATCAAGGAGAATCCTACTTTAATCCCACAAATGTAAGCATGACCTCGACCACCCCATTACGATTCAAGGAGTGAGAATCACCATTGGTTCACATTGACAATGTGTCTAAGATGGTCAGAGAACAAGGTTGATTGTAGAGTGTGGTGTAGTCATTCACATGAAAAGAAACAAGATGGTGGGATATTCATGCATCCCAATTACAGACTTGGACCATTGTGACCACATACTTCGTTGAATGTTTCAAAGGAAAGAAATTATCAACCGCAATAAGTATACCTAAGTTTAAGTCGAGGTTAGACCCTCTCACCCATATTGAAGACTGTGAGAGGGAATGGAGAAGAACTGGGTACAAAGATGAATGAGTATGGCCTCATATGTTCTGCAATACACTAGATGATTTTCCTTATAAGTGGTACAAAATTGAAGAGGCATAGGGAGAAACATTCACCTAGAATGACCTCGAAGAAAATTTTATCAAGGACTTTGCATTTAACCTCACAAAAGCTTACTTGGCAGAAGCAGTCAAGGAGATCAGAGACTATACTGAAAAAACAAGCACTAAAATAACTCAAGAAAAGGATAAATCAAATGTCAACTTAGGGTTGACCTCGACTTGTAATTATATATCATGCCATGACCAAAATAATAAGATTGCATCTCATATTGGCATGGAAAATGAAATTTTTCTAGGGAAAAGTTTCAAATGGTAGAAGGAATGCCCAAAAGTAATCAAAGAGGTGAAAAAAATGCTAAGGGTATCTAAGAAATATGCCCATGATGAACTAGACCAACTTCCCCTAACATATAACGAAGTCCGCAAAGGAGAAAACAGACTAGATGAATCAAAACCACCTGAGTGAATGGAGGTGGAAATAAATTCAAGGAAGTTGACATATCAAATGACAATTGACCTAAAATGGCTCAAGTAAGCGACTACTAGACCAAAAGGTATAGCATTGAAATAATATAACTTTAAAGGAGTATCAAGAATTATTCACTAGAGACTATAAATACTTGAAAGGGTTGGGTAAGGAAATGGGAGAGATTAAAATTGATTTGATGTTAGGAGCTAAACCCATACATAAAAGACCATATAAACTCATGCATAAATATTAAAAAAAATATCCAAAAGGAAATCGAGGGGATGTTGGAAGCCATAATTACATATCCTATTGAAAAATTAGAATGGTCCAGCCCAATGGTGGGGCAACACAATAAACATGACCCAAATAATCTTAGAATCTATGTCGACTTTCAAGGATTGAATAAACTCACAGTTACTTACCTATTCCCCACACCATTTGCAAAAAATATAACAAATGAAGTTGCCAGACATGAATTTTAGTCAGACACAAATGGATTTTCAATGTATAATCAAGTACTTATTACCTAGATAATGTTTTTCATTTCCAATCCATAAAATTCAGTTAGCTCGGCTCTGACAAATTCTGAAGAGGGTTTCAATGTTTGGGTTTGACGATTACATGTTAAGAAGCGATCAGCATGGTGACCAGAGGGGGAGGGAGAGAGACTCCCTCCTACAAGAAGGTAGTGGTGGACAGAGGAAAAATCCCACACGATGTGGGATTTAAGGAACCCCTGACAGGTACCTCTGGATCAGGGACCAAGAATAATAAAGAGGTCAACGAACGCAAAAAAGACCATGTGAGGGAGGAGGCCAGGGAAGCCCAGAACAGTACGCCAAAAATGGCTAACCTTAGTGGGGTAGGTGGGCACAATCCGTGTAAGCCAAAAACAACGTTAATCCCAAAAGTTATTCTGGAATATCCCCAAACCCAACTCTTCTGGGATCAGATGAAGATGCACACCCTAATCTACAAGTTTATGCCCATGTGGCCCATAGAAAATACTATGCGCAGTTCAGTAAAATACCAATGGAAGCTGAGTGGAGAAGTCGACCTCCACCTGGGATCGAAAGGTTTCTTCACAACAGTTTTTATGAACTTAGAGGACAGGGATAAAATATTTAAGGGGGGACCGTATTTCTATGCCTCAACAGGGCTATACATGCGACCATGGAAGGATACTTTTAAAAATGTCCCAATTTGGCTTAGGCTTTATTCCCTACTATTAGATTACTAGTTGTCTTCCACCTTCGAAGCTATAGGGAACAAGCTGGGAAAATATGTCAAGACGTTGAAAGAAACATTAAAAGGGAGGTATACATCCTACGCGACGATTTGTATAGAGATGGATGTCTTGGGGGCTCTCCCGAAAGCCATAAGTCTGGAGTTCAAGGATGAAAAATGGATCCAAAGTATAGACTATGAGAAGATCCCATTTCAATGTAGAATATTTCATGAACAATGTCACCTACTAAGAGAATGCCCTCTAAATAAAAAACTGGAACAAGAAAACTCTAAACAACAGCAGGATGAGGAGGGATTTGTGAGGCCTAGTTAGAAAGGTAGGGGAAATAAGAGACAAGGCAAGCCCCCCACAGGGAGTAACATGGAAGCAAGGATTAGAGAAGAAGGAAGGGGAAACCCTAAACAGGGGGAAGAAGAGGAAAAGAAAAGGAGAAAAGAAAGGGAGATAAATGAATAGGAAACCCATGAGACCATAGAAAATCAAAACACCAAAGGTGATCACGAATGCAATGAGAGCACAATGGAAGGAGGAGGCGAAGACACAAATACCCCAATGAAGGAGGTAGACGGAGATTCATAAATGACACCAAGCGAGTTAGGAACAGAAGACCCAGACCTCATAGACATTGTGGAAAGGGAAGGGATAGACCTCCTGAACATATTGGAACAATGGAAAAGGCACGGAGTCAACAATATACCAACGGAGCAACTAGACCACATTCAATACCTTTCCCTTCTTAGGGAAGAGGCAAAAACCAAAGGAATCAAGCGCATGCATGGAGAAATAGGACACCTGGGTATCAAAATCGAAGATGGACAACCACTACACTCGCCAAAGCAAGCAAGATGGAAGAAAGGGAGAAAATCAAACAGCGTAGCCCTATAAGAACTAGGCACTATGCTGATAAATTCAGGTAAGATCAAAAATATCTTTCCTAACACTCCCCCACATGTTTAAATGAAGGTTATTACTTGGAACATAAGAGGCCTAAATAGCCCAAGAAAACAGTGAATCCTTAAAAACAGACTGAGGAAGGAACAACCTGATATTTGTTTCATACAAGAGACAAAATGCAATATGGACAGAATGGAAATAATCAGTAAGAAATACTGGAGTAAGTACAAGTTTTTGACTGTAGAGAGTCAAAACACGGTGGGAGGAATACTCACCCTGTGGAACCCAAAATCGGTGAACCTACTCTCCGCTGAAGCCACTAGGCACATGTTATCTGTTAAAATTAAAGTGATAGGGAACATGGAGGAGGTCCTTTGTACAAATGTGTATGGACCTTGGGCATTGGAGGAAAAAAGAAGAATGATCCTAGACCTAGAAAACCTAAAGAAGCAAACCAATAACCTTCATTGGATTATGGTTGGGGATTTCAACATTATAACTACTTTGGTTGAGAAAAAAGGGGGCAACCAGAGATTGGACAGAGATGCGAAATAATTCATAGCCTTCATAGATACAATGGAGCTAGTGGACATTAGGACAAGCAATGTCCCGTTTACATGGAATAACAAAAGACTATCACACCACCAGGTGGCCACAAGGCTAGACATATTCCTAGTCTCAGAATCCATAATTATGCAGGGTTTAGCGTTGGACTGTAGTATCCTTCCCTGGGGGGGTTCATATCACTAGCCAATGCAAATGGAGGTAAATTTTCAGACAACACCAAAGAACAAGCCCTTCAGATTCGATAAATTCTAGATCGACCACCCAACTTTCAAGGAGAACATCAAAACATGGTGGCATGAGGAACTCCCAGAACAAGGGACAAGGATGTTTAGACTACACAAAAAACTCAAGTACATAAAACAAAGACTTAAGGAGTGGAATAGAGAAGTTTTGGGGAACATTGACCAAGAGAAAAAAAATTATCGAGGACAGAATGGGAGAGTTGCAGGAGCAATGCATCCAAGAGGGATATATTGAGGAAAGGAAAAAAGAAGAAAACCAATTACTCCAAGATTGGGAAGCAAGATGTAAGCAGGAAGAGACCCTGTGGCGACAAAAATCTAGAATCATGTGGCTTAAGGAAGGGGAGAGGAATACCAAGTTCTTCCATAGAACAACTATAGCGAGAATATCTCATAATAAAATTTTAAAGATTTGGGATCAGGGTGGGATAGAAAGAGAGTCTCACCAGGACATTGAAAATACACTAGTTAAACACTTCCAGGAGATAGCCAAAAATCCCAACTGGGATAGGACCGCTGCCATCCAGAGGATAATTAGGCATATCCCCAAGTTGGTCACAGAGGAACATAATGTCCACCTATGTATACCCATAGCAAAAGAATAAGTCGACCAAGTGGTCAAGGAGATGCCTAATGGAAAGGCCCCATGCCCAGACGGCTTCACTGTGGAATTTTTCAAAGCCTGATGGGATGTGGTTAAGTATGAGATTTATGGTGTAGTGGAGGATTCCAAATGCTCAGCCTCCATCCTAAAGGCATTGAATTCCATGATGATCACTTTGATCCCAAAAGAAAATGAAGCTATAATTCCATATCACTACAGGTCGATAGCTCTGTGCAATGTGGTGTATAAGATAATTTCCAAAGTAATAGCTAATAGATTGAAACCACTCCTTCCAACATTGATATCACAGGAACAGGCGAGCTTTGTGGAAGGGAGACAGATTCTGGATAATATCATAGAAGCCCATGAAATAATACACACACTGACAAGTAAAAGGGAAGGGGGGATGCTAATCCAGGTTGACTTGACAAAGGAATATGAAAAAATAAGCTGGCACTACATGGAGAAGACGATGGAATATTTTGGGTTCGACCAACATTGGATTAAATGGATCATCAACCTAGTTTCTACAACAAGCTTCTCGTTGTTAGTCAATGGAGCCTTGGCCAATCCTTTCTATCCAATGAGAGGCATAAGACAAGTGGATCTGTTATCCCCCTTCATGTTCATTCTAATGATGGAAGGGCTGAGCAGGAGTACAAAAAATGCAATGGCCGCAGGAGAAATAAAAGGCCTAAAACCATTCGAAGATTTCCCGACCTTAACACACCAATAGTTCTTGGATGACACCCTACTCCATGGCACCCCCATGATAAAGGAAGCAAAGGCATATAAAAAAATCTTAGAGGATTTCAGAGAGGCCTCGAAGGATGAAATAAATCACTCCAAATCCATGATACATTTTTTCAATACAAATCCTGCAATCCAAAGGAACCTAGCCAACATTTTTGGGTTTGAACATAAAACACTCCCAACGAAATATTTGGGATTGCCCCTAACAGATAAGGCATGTAGGAACATAATGTGGGAAGGAGTTATCAAAAAAATGCAGGAGAGGGTTAAGAATTGGACGTACATATCTCTAAACCTTGTCGGACAACTAATCCTCACTAAAGCGGTCCTACAAGCAATCCTGGCGTTTCTTATGTCATTGTTTCCATCCCCCAAAGGAATCCTACAAAAATCAGAGCGATCCAAAAAGATTTCCTATGGAGAGGAGCAGAGGACAAAAAGAAATGGGCCTTGATGGCATGGGACAAGGTGTGCAGACCGAATAACAAAGGGGGCCTCGGGTTACAAGACCCACAAGTAACCAATGAGGCATACGGGGAAAATATGTGGTGGAGATGGGTAAAGGAAAGCTCAACACCATGGGTAAATATGTGCAAAGCTAAATATGCCCCAGAAGTCAACAACTAGGAGCAGATCATCCATTTAGAATCTAGCTTGGAGAAATAAAAATTGGATACAAAGTCACAGCTTTTGGGAAGTCAGGAATGGGAGAACAACGAGGTTATGGGAGGATACGTGGCAACATAAACCTGGAATGGAAAATCAGGACAAGGAGGAGCTCAAACAGGAGATAATTAGGCAAGGAAAAACAAAATTCCATCAATACTGGAAGTAAAGGGAGGGGAACGTCGGGTGGAGGATTTTGGACAAACTTGACACACATAATAGAGCTCAAATCGAAATAGTGATGAAAGAGTTTGAGGAGGAATTGGGGAAAAGGAAAATTGGGGTCTTGGACGAAGAGGACCAATTGAGGT
Source organism: Picea abies (assembly GCA_900067695.1). NCBI lineage: Eukaryota > Viridiplantae > Streptophyta > Pinopsida > Pinales > Pinaceae > Picea > Picea abies. The sequence continues at coordinate 441 of CBVK0103006258.1, read as the reverse complement.
GGGGAAGGAAAAATGGGGGCGAATTCAACCTAAAGAAGGTCTGGTATTACATAGCAGGCCAGGACCAAGAAAACCCATAGCCACACTGGGAGAGGATATGGAAGGGCCTCCAATGGCCAAAGATCAAAATGTTTGAATGGCTAGTCCTACACAAGAGGATACTAACCTGGGAGAACTTAACAAAAATGGGTTTCATAGGTCCCTCACGGTGCCACCTGTTATAACCCTATATTTCATAAGATCAAATGGTGAATGGAAATTTTTACTCTTGATGTAGTTTGGTTATAAATAATATTTCATTTTTTGCAAATTATTTTCAAAAAGAAAGAAAAAAGAAAGAAAAGAAAAAGAAAGAAAAAGAAAAAGAAAAAGATGAAAAGAAAGAAAAAAGAAAAAAGAAAAGAATAAAAGAGGGCATAAAAGAAAATGATATGGCCCCAT
>CBVK0103006202.1:0-12802 GCA_900067695.1 Picea abies | reverse complement strand
CCGATAATATCGCCAATATCACAATATTATCGCGATGTTGGTAACAGAGCAGAAATAACATCCAAAGGTAATTGAGGTAAGGCACTTTCTATTTCTAATCTTCTCATTGAAACTTAGGATATATGTGAATATGAAACCTAAGTAGTTCTTCAACTATAATGCACCTTTAACCATTAATATCCATCCATTATCCTATCATCATTTCGGTATTCAAACATCATTTCATAGTTCGAATAAAATCACCATGCTATAATTTGATTGAATCCTTGCCATTCTCAAAACATTGATTTGATATGATCATAATCTTTGCACACGATTTCGTATAATTTGAATCACAATAGGATTAAAATCTTCAGTTGTACCCTTGACCATCTATTTCTGGTAGTAAAAATCCCAACTTATCATCATCATAACTAGAGATTTAACATGATCTACCTTTCTTCATGCCATATATGAATATGATTACATATGATTCATGTCATTTCGAAATGTCAATTTGAGACAACCCATTGCCTTTCCATCCATTTATTTCAGAACTCATGCAAACCCTCGACCATTTCACCTTCCCTCTGGCATTATGAACAATGAACGAGTTTAAGGCAGAACAATCCTCCATATCTGAAGCAGGGCATCATGACTGGCGCAATAATCAGATAGGAGCCAGATGAAACTGAGTACTTTGAAGCACACCCTAGATGCAAGCAGTTATTTCATAAAGTAGGATGGTTGTCATTCTATGAGAAGATACAAGGTTATAATGAGAAATCCACTAGAGTATTTATTGAAAATTTTGATGGAAAGATAGCCCGAATAGGAAACCTTGTTCTTACAGTCTCCGAGGATTCCATAGCAATTGCTACTGAGTTTCCACAGGAGGGAGAACTATGGTTTAAAGGAATGATGATTAAAGGACATAACTGGAACCAATATTTTCTACCATATCAGAAGGATCCCGATTGGAGCAAGGGAATTCCATGATCTTGGGTAAAAGAAGAATGACAAGACATTTTGATTGTTGTACAAAGGTTCATTACTTGCAAGGGAAGGTATGATGTAGCATTCCTATATCACATGCGTTTTCTCTTACATTTTCAATAAAAACAAAAGATTAACCTTCCCTTCTACCTCTTGAAAAGTTTAACTAAGATGGTCATGCATTTTCAAACACACTCCATGAACATACAACACAATCTCTTCCATCGTGGGCTTATCAAATTGCTTATGGTTGAAGAATTGAAGAAGAAATACCAAACTTGGAATCACTTTCTATTCTATAATGGACTCAAAGAAGACTCAACTACAGTTGAAGATATAGATTCTCAAGGAGCTGAAAGTCCCTCTAGAAGGGCCAAATCCTCCCCAACTAAGAAAAGAAACAGGGTCCCGGTGGAGACACCAACAGAAGCAATAGAGGGATCTCATTTATAAGTTTTGGCTGATACACCAGAAATAGTCAGCTCCAGGCTTACCAAGAGGAGCAAGCAAAACACTAAAACTACAGTCGGGCAGTAAGATGAAAAAGTAGATCACTCATCAGTAGTTCATACAACTAGGACTATGGTTACAAGAAGTCGAGCTAAGCAGACACCTTAGAAATTGGAACAGAGGCAAGAAGAGGATGAAGTTGTCATCACTAAAAGCGTATCAAGGAGGCCTCACTCTCGTTTTTCTGCAAAGCACACACCTTCTTCTTTAATTCATGCAGAAAGTAATTTAGAAGTAAATGAAGTTCAAGTAGTGGACATCAACCCAATTTCAGAGGTAAACACTTTTGACACTTCATGTTTTGAACCAAAATTCTAGATTGGGGCCATAAGATTTTGACCCTATTAAGAAAACAGTTCCTCTTGAATATTTTGACCCTATTAAGAAAACAATTCCTCTTAAAGATTTGACCCTGTTAAGCAAAGAGTTCCTCTTGAATATTTTGACCCTGTTAAGCAAACAATTCCTCTTGAAGATTTTGACCCTGTGAAGCAAACAGTTCCACACACTGATGATCTATCCAAACTGAAGAAGAGGAAGAATAGAAAAATTAAAAATTTAAGGGAGGAGATCCCGGAGCATGATCTCTTGGATCGATATATCAAGAGTGAGAACTAACTTTTGAAAACTCGTAGTGATCAACTCAATGATAAGCATGAATGCATCATTACCAAGTGCAAAACTTTGTTCAAGAAGGCTAAGAAATGGTACACACAGGTAATATTGTTAAGGAGATATAACCAGAGATTAAAAATCAAGCTCCTTCAACATAAGCATAGGAATCAACAAACTTGTGCAATTTCCACATCAAATATTGACATCCTGATTCAGGCCGTAAAGCATACATGATTTGGTGATGGGACACAAATTTGAAGTTTGGGAAATAAATATTTTTGGTAAAATTTTAGGGCATGAGGACATGCAAAAGCTTAGGCATGGGGGGGTGTTGAACCTTGATTTTGTCACATTTTTTCAATTCCAGATACCCCTCCTTCACCGATTAAACTTCCTTATTTCCACCATTTTGCAGCTTCTACCACCACATTTATGTCCTTTTAAGGTGTATCCTCTAAGAAGCTCTACCAAGTAATTGATTAATGTTTTTAAGACATTTCCCAATGCTTTAATGGTTGTTTAGATTATAACATGCTTTTATCTCACAATTATTGGAATTGGCGGACTTTTGTGGCAGTTTCAGAATTTCGGTGGTAGCCCAGTTATTACCAGAAATCTATTTGCTACCAGAATTCTTGTAGCTGTTGATTTTCAGAATTCTGGTAGCATGTTCGTTGGTTGATATAGTGGTGCCCTTCTAGGACGAAATCAATCATATGGGTTTTGTCTAGAAGGCCGTCAAGATGGTTCCTTGTTATTCAGTTGGCATTGAATCTCATCACCAAGATCATGAGCTCGTAGTCAAAGATTTGGTCAACTGTTAGCAGCGCACAAGGATCTGAGTACCATATATAGATTCCATGCTTCTTGTCATGAAATCTATTAAGGATAAAGTCAATAACTTCTTTTGTATTGGTCCTATCTATTCTAGTGATCAAATCATCTATTTTAAGATGTACATGTCGCTTTAAGCATGTAAACAGTTTGAGATCCACAAGATGAGGATCGAGCAATTATGGGACTCTCTTCCTCTTTGCATTGCAAAACATTATAAAATCCATGAAGTGATATTAGATAGTGGTCATAATATAAAAAAGAAACCTTTCAAGTTATGTATATCTCCTTTTTAGACTCTTAATACAACGTTTTTGGGATTCAATAGACAATAGATCCATTTCTGTATGTGCCAGGTCTGGAGGGCCCCCTTGCTCTGGTCCATGTCACTTTGTGCTTGTGTAAATTTCTTTGCATATACATCTTTGTTTCCACTGTGCATATTGTTTGCTAGGTAAATACTGCATATACATCTTTGTTTCCACTGTGCATATTGTTTGCTAGGTAAATACTCTATGCTTTCTTCAATTTCTGTTATATATGTAAGTTATCTTTCTTTTAATTAGGAATCAAAATACTTTGCTTTCAACTGTAGTTTTGCTTTAATATCAGTTCAGATATGATCTCTGATCATAGATGGAAATAGTGAACATAGTATTTCCATAAGCTTCATCTAGCGACATAACTAAGATGAAATATTGTGACCTAGATTGCTGCCAATGAAGCCACAATAGATATTGGCTGAGAGACCAGGTCTGAATGCATAGTTTTCATTTGATTAGTTGAATGCTTTCTTTTGCTTATATGTCCTTTTAATCATTAGTTAAAACAACAAAGAGAGTACTATTATAAGAATCATTCACCCACAAAGGTAAATGAAACCATGTGAACTATTTTTCTACCATTGAAGTTGTAATAAACTTTGATCAAAAGACTAGATGTTATTTCAATTTCCTGTCATTCAAGTTTTGAATTATTTACATGCCTTTAATTAGTGTGGGATTCCCTACAAAAGTTAGACACTAAGGTTGAAGAATGAAAGCACTTGTCAAGATATCACAGAACCATTTGATGCCTAAGCCAAACAAAGGATTATGATTGATACCCATAAAGTGTTCTTGTGAACATAAGCCAATGATCAAATAAACCTCTATAGTATTTTGATTTATGTTTGTAGTATGGGAATCATCAATGCACTAATCCTGCACATATTTTGTTTGCATCTCACAAGATTACGCCCTCAAATTGATAAGTAAATCTTTCAAAATTTAGGCAATTAAATTACCCAACAATCCCTACTTGTATTAATGTCCCGAACTATAACTTTCTTGCCATTGAGAGAACCAGGTGTTGTGTTGGGCTAAAGAGAAAGGCATCTAGATGATCGAGAAAGTATTAGGGAGGTGGTTAGATGTTGTGTCAAGGGATTAGCTAGACCTTCCAACTCATTGTGGTGGAATACATGATACAAGAATATGGTATTCTTGAATCGATGAAAGGGTGCATTGAGTAGGTGTGCATGAGTAGTTATGAAAGTGTGCATGAATATGCACGCGTGCACGATGATATATATGCTTGGAGGAATTATTTGAATGCATTGTGTGAATGCATAATTATGTTATGTGTCATTGAAATTAATATGGTAACAACTAAAATGACGGAATTGATGCTAACTCATGAATTTGAGATCATTTCAGGAGATGTTGTGGATGTAGTGAAAGAATTGCATGCCAGAGTAGTCATATTTGGATGGACTACATGAAACCTTTGTCATGAGAATAGAGTTGTGGAAAACAATAATAGCTGAAATAAGGAAAGCTCGGGAAGAAGGCCATTGGGATGACATTGGAAACTTGTGGTTTCCACAAGTTAGTTATTAGAGATTGGTAGTGGATGCCTGAAAATAAGTTGGTGCTCTCCTTGCAAGTGAAAACCTTGGCAAGATGGATTTTCTGAGGGAATGTTTAGTAGTGGAGGGGATGCCTAAGCCTGGAAGGGTAAGTGTGGAAAGGAAGAGACAACTTACATGAATAAATTTCCCCAAAAAAATGCATGTGGCATGATGATTGAAAACAAGAAGGGTGTGTCAGAAAGAACAATAAGCTATTTTTTTTTCCAATGGCAACTTTGTGAAGTAGAGAAATAGCCATATAGATAAGCATTGAGTTAAAATTGCATACTTATTCTTTTTGAATACATGCTTATATTGCAGAGTTGAGAACTCCTGTAAATAAGATAATTGTTACATGATAATGGCTATTACATGTATGTTTTCTTGATGGTTGTTAAAGGAACATGTGAAGAATGAAAACGTGAATTGAATACCTGGAAAGAAGAACACCAAGGATGATGTTATCCGAAGGATGGGGAAAATAATGTGATACCCGCATGGGCATATTGTGTGGAGTCAAAAGGAGACTTCCATGTGCAACTAATGCATATACTAGATAGGAAGGTCCATATGGAAGGTAAAGGTCTAGTGGACCTGGCACAACCCTGAAGAAGCGACATGGGAGATGGAGGATCCAATATGGGAGGCACACCCACATCTATTTTGAAATTTTGATGTAAAAATTGTTGTATATATGTATGGTAATGTGCATCGAGGACGGTGAAAAATTTAAGGGGAGGGGAATGTGATACCCCAGTTTTAATCCCCAAATTGGCAATGTATATATATGTATGTGATGAAAGGCTGAGAGCCTAGCGATGTAATATGTAAATATTGTACTTTGATAATAAAAATACATCACCGACTACAGATGGAGAAGGATGAAATACATGGGGGGATATCATTCCATGAGAGATGAATGAAAGGGGTCTTAAGGGGCTCAAGGTGGGGAAAAAAAATAACAGTGTTTTGTTATAAAACTAAGTCACTTACCTTGTATTATCCTAAGTTATATAACCTTGGGATTAAATGCCAAGTGAGGAATGTGGGGCTACTTAGGAAGACATGTGGCAAGTTGGAAACATGCAAATATATTATTTGTCCTTTGGTTATCATGGGTATGTTTTGCCAATCATTCTAATGGGAAGCTTGGTTTGAGAGATAACATTCCATTATTGTAATGAAATTATGGGAAGGAACTCATGTGGAAAATTATGATACTATGTGAAGGGAAATTGTCGCCATTGAGTAATATAATGACAATTGAGAATCACTATAGTTCACAACAGAAAGATTTCATGGCTAGCCTGTGTTGGAGCCTATAAAGGAAGTGGGGTAGTCAAAGGGTCTGCAGAGCAGAGAAGGGGATCCCATTCCTTGGGTTGCACACATGATGAAGAGGAAAGAGAGCTGGTGGAATTGAGATTTCTGTGAGAGTTCTCATACTATGAATTGTGGGAAATTGGGTTGTGTGAGAGCAATGGAGCCAGCCATAGGCCAATTCATCCTTGTGGACTCATAGCCTTAGCTCATAGATGGACCTATTGTAGAAAGAAGACAAGGAACAACAAGCCTATGGTTGGGTGGAACATCCTTTGTCTGTAGCTAGTTAGTGAATTATTCTCATTAAGATAAGTGTCATGGTTAATTGATTATTATGTTGAATTTAATGGTGTTTATGTTATGAATCTAATGCTATTCTATTTACATGAATGTATGAATCTACATTGATATCTATGACTGAATAATTATACTTGAATAAGCCTTCTTGTCATATTACCTACAATCATTCATTAATAGCAAGGCATAATGGATTATGGTATCACAGTAAGAAGAGAAATGGAAAAATTGTGTTTTTAAGAAGTACCCCGTATCCTTAATGGTTGACAGAGGTTATTGGGTATGTTACATTACTCATTTCCACTTATTTGATTCATCTTCATTATTATAATGTATTTCAAAAATCAACTTCCCTTTTAACCTCATGCATTAGGGGGCATCTGTTATAACATTATTTTGTCATCACTAACCTCTAATGCCCTTTTGTCCAGACTACCTTTTAGGGCTTACCTTTGCCCCACATTAAATACATGACAATTTGCATTTTTTCCTCATACCCACACCTTTCTTTCATGCAACACACAAGTACTTGTGCTTTACCTTAAGGAAAGGTGCGGGTACATCCTAAAATGAGCAAAAAATAATAAATGCACATTCATTGTGCACTCTTGAGCAGGGTTTATGGGATTTTGCCACATATGCAACCCTAATTCCCATTACCAATGGACTTAACCAACTCTTAGTGATTGCACTGAGAGTTGAGAGGTGCTCTACAACCTAGTATGGGAGAGATGTTGTCACATACATAACGTTACATTAAAAAAAATAAAACAACAACGAGAGTATGGGGGAGATGTTGTCACGTAACATTACATGACAACAAAAAATAAAATTAAATAAAAATTAAATAACTACATACATACATATGTACATGACAACATCTAAAAAATTAAACCAACTTAGATCCATTTTAAACCCAGAGCTATCAAGCACTGAGAGGGATCAAATTTCTTAAGGTGTAATTTTTTTATTATCATTTAATATGAAGGAATCAATACATGACATCGAATAAAATGATAAAAAAAATTACACCCGAAGAAATTTAATCCTTCTTGGTGCTTGATAAATTTGGGTTTAAGATGGATCTATGTTGGTATAAATTGAGTTCAAATTTTGTAGAAGGGGGCACCACACTTACCTTTCTATCAGCCTTATGTTGGAGAATTTTCCTTAGAAATTTTGCCCTAGATTTTATGACCAACCTCTTCTACAGAAACCCTTATTTATGAGAGTGGCTATCTTTCTAAGAATCGGGACCTAAATCCTTATTGATTTTCCCCTTCATGTATGGCGAGGAGTTCTAAAGTGGAGTAGAAGTCAATAAATGGTTCAAGTCAGAGGAATCTAGACTCCAGTAATGAAGGTGCCAATAACATATCAGATACATTATTGTAACTGCTATTTCACATTTTGATTAATACATGGAGATCTTTCTTCTAGCCCCCCACCCCCCGCCCATCTCCCCTAAATTATGATGCAAGTTACTTTATTATTGATTGTTAATTTCATGACTTGAGGAAGAATTAACCACCTAACGTTAATTACGATTAGTTAGTTACAAGTTTTTCTTGTCATATTGTCATTGATATTTAATGCTTTAAATGATTTGAGGAAGGATGTTTTTCATTGTTGTGCACATTTCAAGAGAAGCTTGGAGCATTCAAGACTTTCTCTAGATAAATTGCAAAAGATAACAAAATGGGCTATCCAATTGTTCAAAGGTATTTTCTGCCATCCATTTCCATTACATTTGGCACAATAATTGAATCTGAAAAGTTGAGTAGTTTGTCTACTATTCGCTTTGTTGGTGACCTAACCCTAGTCTCTATAAATTATTTCCTACAATAGAATTGGTGACTCCATTAGGGAGAACACAGTGAGTTATTTCTTTTAGGAAAGACATAATGGGGGAACCAATGATTCCAAGTGGTGGAAAGAGAAAAGGGGATCTCTTATGGAGGGTTCCCTTGGTTGTTCTTTGAAGGGTGGGTCTTCTAGAGGAAGGAACTTACTGTTAGATGATGGTATAGATGGTGGTAAGATTAAGGCATCTTTAGGGGAATAAGTGTTGATTCTTGAGTTGGGGGAAGGCCTCTTAGATAGGAGGAGTGTCTCACCCACGTAGAATAAAATTATGTATATGGGGGATGATCACATATAATTCACTCAGGTAGGAGTGTTGTGATAAACCTTAAGTAAAGATGATTCATTGAACAAGTCGGGGACTGTCTCCACCAAAGATGGGATGGAATAATTACCCCCTACCATGGTAAAAACATTGTTGAGATTGAGAGTTTGTTGATGTTTGCAATATGTAAGTTGATTGAGTGTGACAATTTTCTCATCATGTGGGAATTGTATGGTGCGTAAGATTGAGAAGGAAACCTCCTTCATAGCATACACATCACTATGCCCTAGAAGCATTTGTAATTTAAGGGGGCATCTACAACTTCAATGTCAATTAAGACCATTATCCTTGACAATTCAATGGGAACATTGGTTCAAATCCCTTTGAGGCCAAAAAGCCTTGCCGTTTAAGTCACATAGGGTCATAGTCAAGGGGACTAAATTTGGATGCCCTAGTCTCTTCCAAATCAAGGAAGATATGATGCAGGTGGAAACTCCCTCATCCATAATGCACTAGTTAATAATTAAAGTTTTGACAATGAACGATATTTGGAATGCAACGGAAGGGGGGAGTTGTGGTTATCCAATGCCCAAGCCAAATGTCCACACATAAGAGAGAGGGGAAGGCTAAACAAGTAAGCATACCTGTGCTACACTGAATAACCATCATGTTAGTAGGAGGGTCCCTACCTTTATGGACATCCAATTGGCATAGGATCACAACATATCGAGGCCTTTATGATGTTGCAAATGAATCCACACATCCAATGTAGGATAACAAGTATAGAGGGTTAGGGAAATATCATAAGGATAATGGTATATCGATGCCTTTATGTTTTTGTTGACGAATCCTTGCAACTGATATTAGCAAGTAGAGAGGGATATGGGATTTTATAGTTGCAGGAGCATTTCTATGACATCATTCATGGTGTACTCAACTTTATTGTTTACAGAAACACACCAATCCTTGCAAGCAATGTGGGATAAGACATAGAGAGGGATATGTGATTTTATAGTTTGAGAAGCATTTCCAAGATGCCATTCATGGTGTCTATAAATTTATTGTTCACACACACATGGTCAAGTGAGTAAGCATATCACCGTTATGTTAGTAGGAGGGCAACTACCTCTATGGATGTCCCCGTTGACATAAGGATCATGGAATGTAGGGGTCTTTACACTATTGTAGACAAATCCTTGCAACTAATGTGGGATAACAAGCAGAGAGTGATAATGGATTTTATAGTCATAGAAACATTTCCAAGATGCCATTCATGGTGTGTCTAACTTTATTGTTCACATACATATATACCCAACAAACAAGGCACAGAAAGGAGGGAGGAGAATGTCGAGCAAGCACGCATAACAACCCTGCACTTGATTTACCATTATGTTAGTAGGAGGACCATTACCTATGTGGACATCCTTGTTGCATAAGGATCATGGCATATCAAGGCATTTATGCTGCTATAGACTAATCCTCACAACCACCATAAGGCATCAAACAGACATATAAGGATATGAAATTCTTTAGTTGTAATAACATTTCCAAAATACAATTCAGTGTTTGACTTTATTATTCACACGCACTCAACAAAAATGCCACACTAATTAAGTGGAAAAACTAAACAAACAAACATATAACCATCATATCCAACCAAACCTTATATTGGTTGGGGGCCACTTCCTCTATAAACACTATACAAAACCTCTTAACATAGAGAAACATTGCACATTGTGGGCTTTATGGGCAATCTGCAATAATGGAAAACTAAGAGGATAAGATATTTACGTAAAGATTTTAAAGCATGGTGTGCGACCCATAAATTGCCTTAGAAGACAACCACAATAGTAAAGCCTTATGACAAATGCACAATTGGGAGGCAAAATTGTCCTCAACCCCCACACTTGCATTCGCTGGACATTGAACGGAGGTCAGGGATCTAATATGAAGGTGGAACTTTTAGGCGCGTGGGTCTCGCTCATTCTGGCTTGCCGCCATACCGATGAATTGCTGCTTCTCGGAGACTCAAACATTACTATAGATTGGCTGAATGGACTGGCTGACTTCCAGGTGGCAGCCCTTGAGTGTTGGAAAAAGAGAACCAAAGAAGCTACACTTCTGTTTAGAAAGCTTATTTCCACTCACATTTATCGAGAGGAAAACTGTGAGGCGGATACCCTTTCTAAAAGAGCGCTGCATCTTCCTCCAGGCCAAATTTGCTTCACTATATGGGAGGATGGCAATGAAGGACCAACCATCAAGTTAATGCTTTGATTGTTATCTTCAGCATTTTTCCGCAATCCTACTATGCGAACTGATCATAGTTGTGAATGGATGTTGTTAGATTTGGTCAGTCATGGACCTCGCCAAGCTTTTAGTTTTTTCTACACTTGTAAGACATCTGGCCGAAAAGACGGTTTTGTAAAAAATTTATATCCCTATGAATATAAAATGAATATAAAGAGCATTTTTTTTCTCGTGGAAAAAAAAAAAAAAAACCTTATGACAAATGCACGCATAAACCCTAGCAAATCCGAACACTAAAATTTTCTTAAACCCTGCAATTATATACCTAGAAACCCTCTATTGGAATCCTCAGTACTCGGTCCTCAGCAGAAAGTAATTCTCGCTTTACCTTTGCAATGGCTCTGTTTAGCCTTCGTCTTCGTCCCAATTTAACATCATCCATGATACTCAGAAATTTCTGCTCAACACCCAAGTCGTCTTCAGCTGTTCTAGCAATCCGTCAACCTCTAAATTCAACCTTTTTTGGTTACAAAACCTTTAAGTCTTCCTCTGCAATCATCCCTCATCTCAATCAAACCCCGTTCGGAAGATACACAGTTCGCTGCAGAACGTCGGGTTCGGGGTATTCGCCATTGAATGATCCATCCCCCAACTGGAGCAACAGGCCCCCCAAGGAGACTATTCTTCTCGATGGCTGCGATTACGAGCACTGGCTTATTGTCATGGAGTTTTCCAAGGATCCCAAACCCCCCGAGGAAGAGATGATTGCCGCCTATATCAAGACTCTTGCAAGCGTGGTGGGCAGGTAAGGGTTTCGAGCTCGTAAATCATTTCGTTGTTACTTAAGCCCTCAAAACCCTAGGTTCAGTGTCAATATAACATTTAAAAACCTAGGTTTCTGATTATGTTCCAACTTCAAAACCCGCGTTTTAATCTCGTTTATCATTTGGCATTTCTGGACTTGGCAGCGAAGAGGAGGCCAAGAAGAAAATTTACTCTGTATCGACACATACTTATACTGGTTTTGGAGCTCTGATATCGGAGGAGCTTTCATACAAAGTCAAAGGTATGCCCTATTTCAAACTTCAAACCTTTAGCTCTTTATCTAGCGAGATAGCGCGGATTAATGTGCAGATAATTGGAAGGCAGTGCTTGTGATATGGATGCTTTTTAACTGGACATATTCGTCCCTGAAGAACCTAAACGTGCAGCACAAGTAGCTCCGGTTGTTGACAGTTATTTCAGTTACTGCTTTGTAAGCTATAACAACTTTAGAGAAGATTCAAGATGGGAAGCTCTCGTAATTCCTCGGCCGCTAAGGATGACTCTGGACTGTTGATAATTTTTTAACTAGTAACGTTGAATTTCCGGAAAACTTGTGTATTTAAGGGTCATGCATTTTAAGGACAGTGTGACCGTGTGATCATGCTTTTTCCCTTTTGGATTAAAAACATTTAAAATTCTTTCTACCGCATTATTCAGAAGAAGAAAATGTGACAACGAACTTGCTATGTGATAAGTAGTGGAATTTTATCCAAAATCAAGCAATATCTTGACTGTGATGCATGGACTGCCATCTAAGTTAGACGAGAATTATGCAATAACCAATTTACAGGGCTATAAACATTGCAATTTTTAGTTTAAAAAAAAAAGGATGAGATAGCATCCTTGAATAAGATGCATGTACTACCACATAAGTCAGAATAGAACAATCTAATAACCAACTTGCAATGTTGTGAAAGTTACATCGTTACATAAAAAAAAATAGTAAGAGTTGACATTCTGGATTGAGATGTAAGCAATAGTTGGTATTTGCTTGTTTCACGTTGGTTTTACATTAGACAAGTTAAACAGGTTGAAAAAGACATGCGCACAAGCACTGCCATTGATTATCTGGTCTGTTTCTATCCTGTTCCTTGCTAAATTAATGAACGACGAACACCCCTTGCAATAAATAAATAACTGAAAGTTCCTAAACA
>CBVK0103006199.1:0-12704 GCA_900067695.1 Picea abies | reverse complement strand
GAACTCTAAATGATTGTTTAAATGCTAGACTGTTATGTGTTTATAGTTATTTATTCATATTTATGTCTTTGATCTATGTGAACTATTTCTCGAGCCATTCACAAGAGCATGGCTAGTTCTATGTTTTCTTTTTGGTTACATTAGTTTCTTCCAAACACATGCATCTTAGATTATTTGCACTTCATTCTTTAGCTTAGAAACCTTTATTGATGGATTGGGTCACAACCAGTAAACCCCAAATCAGAAATGGTTGTCAAACCATAATCCATATGGCTTCCTTATTCCAAATGGTGAGAGGTCTAATTGGGACTTCTTATCAAGAGTAACCCATGTTGTTGACAAAAGGAATTTTTCTTGCGTCAAAAAAAACGATGCTAGAAGGAGGGCCGGATGAGAAGCATGCCCATGTAGAGTCATTTCATTAAATTGTTTTTAGCCAAACCATGGGTCCTCTCCGTATCTTTGTATGGGATGAAAATTTGAGTCTTTTGAGGCCCATCGGGTCCATCTCAGTCGATACAGTTAATCTCTTGTGAAACTCAAAATTCAATGGTGAAGGATATTCCTCTACATTCACATATCTTAATTAGTTTAACATCACATGACAAAATCTTAAGATTGTTTAGGACAATCAAATTTGTCAATTGTTTATCCTCACATTTGAAGGGCGAATTAAAGCCTGGTTTAGGACATTACTAGCGAAATCGATACATAGATGGAAACAATTAATGGAAATATTTATTGCTTCTCATGTAGATTATGTTTATCATGAACTCTTTAATGAGCTTGGAGAAATCTGTAGGCTTGGAAACAAATCTATGGACGATTTCTTTCAAAGATTCATGCAAATTTATTGAAATCTACAAACCCTCAGACTGAGAAATCTCGTGATTGGCTTTCATATCTCGTCTCTATTCCTGAAGGGTATGATTTGGGTAATATACTTACCTCTCATTCAAAATATTCATATATGCACAACGAATATTCAGTCACCTCTTATCTCAAAGGAATACTTCCAAACCTATAGACCACTCAATCCTATCCTCAAAAATTTCATACTCTTCTATGTAATTCCAAAGAACAATATGAGTAGAATGTTTCAATAGACGATGTTGAATCCATATTGAATAAAGAATCATTTCACCAAGTTGTTGTAGATTTGAATGATAATTTAGCATTGGGAAAAGAAACGACTATATCCTTCATGGAAAATCATGATCTAGAGACAAATGATAGGGGGTACCTGATATATAATCAACACTCTATCACAACAATGGGTAAATATTCACCCTAAATCTTAAACCCCTTGGACCCAGATTTTGAACCATATATCATCTCCCCTTTAGAGAATCATGATTATATTTTGTTATGTAACAAACCTCTCATTGAGGAAATCTCGTCATTTTTAGGATCTAAATATATTCATTCTCTTTATACAAATTTATTTGATGATAATCACCCGCATGAGTACCAACCCATTTGTCATTTTGTGCAGTCTTTACATTACTCTTTCAATGATTAAGAACTAAATGATAAAATATGACAAGAATATTTTCCGACTTTGATTGATCAAAGATTCATCCTGAATGATAGTCTATCCAGGATGCACAAGGTTGAAAGTCCCCTACAAATTCAATTCTTGGAGCATGTTGAACTGAAGTTTGATCACGATGACCTTGTTTTCAATGAATATTTTACTATTCTGGAATTGAATATCAGCATCATTGTATCATCTAATGATCCTGCACAATCTGGAATTTATGATTGCAATGCATAGATATCAAAAACACAAAATTTAAGGTAGGCATAACATAACGAGTTTTTTGATCCACCTGAAGAAATCATATCAAATGCACATCCCATAACCATACAAAGCACATGAAACATTGAGTTGATGTAAGAAATACTATCACCTAAATCTGCTATAGAATCTTGTGTCAATCCTCATGGGTAGATGCATCACTCATCCTTGGATTATATCTCAATACTCCAAAACTCCTCACTAGATTTTGATGATGTTATAGAAGAAGGCTTGGAGTCATCATTTTCTCAATGTTTCCCTCAAGCTACTAGATGTCATCTCTCCTCTCAGCATGCAGGTTATGTAAAATGTGGACCTAGGGAGATTTTCCTGGATAATGAGGCACTTCAGTTTTGGTCAATGGTTATGTCAATTACTCATTTTCTTGTTTCTACCCATGGAATGAATGATACTACTCATTCTGAGACTCTCCTATAGGGTACGAGTCTCATCAGGTATGCCACTCATTGTCAATTTCCTTCCAGCAGTCCTATGGTGGTCATTGTAAATTTTATGATGGAATTTAATTGTGTTTGGAATAATCCTACATGTATACATTTCCCATGAACCATAACGCTATTAAATTTAACATGTTGGGTAAAGATTTTCTTGAATCGATTCTTCCTATCTTTGATCCCTCACCACTCCATTTTTTGATATTCGCCTTTGATGAACATGTGGTTGTAGGTTTAGAGTTACTTGACTAGTTTCATTGGCACTATGCTTTCACTTAACCCTTTTTCAAGCCAATGTAGGATAGAGTAGGAATAGGAGTAGCACAATTATTATTTTTTTCTTTTTGTTTGCATAGTTTAAATTTTTCTTCGATTTATGCTTATGTAGAATAGATTTCGATTTGTCTTGGTTTCTTCAATAAAATCCACCAATTGCTATTAGTTTAGTTTATATATCACAATGGCCTTCTCTACTCTAAGTTTATTTTTTGCATGTAATATTTATTCTTTTCATTTGATAACTTTCATTTGTTATTTAACTAATCTTGGATTAACATTAGTTATCATTCATCTTCAGGAGGAACCATGTGCACAATTCTTTGAAAAGGTCAACTGGAAGATCCATTTTATTCAGCGACATTCACTCGAACATTCACAGTCAAACAACTTATTATCCTAATATTTATAAAGAATATCTATTGAGGAACACTGTACAATCTTGGGGAAGATGGAAATCGATTGAAGGAATCATATCAATTGTTCATAGCCTTGATGTTCATAATCTGCAATTGTTATGCAAGACCCATTGACCAATATTTTGGTGGATATATTTCTTGATGTAACATACACAGCCACCCACATGTTGGCCATGTTAATCTATAATGTACCCAACCACTGACAGGCTAGCCACGCTACTTCAAAAACTCGCTTATGAACTGATCTCGAATTCTAATAACATTTAATCCAAAACTAAAGCATGAAAGACCCACATGCATTAATCAAGATCCATGCTATAACATAAAATAATTAAATGACATTCCATGCACAAAAAATAGCCAGTAGATAGGCACATTATAAATACATATCTCATAGATAATTAAATACACAACAGAATATACATTATACAGAAAACACATGATAGTGAGTACTTATATTTTCAAGTAAATATTCACCAATTGTCTATAGACCATGGACGATCCTCTCAATCATAGACATTGTTGTTATTTTACTCTCAATAGTAGGTCACCTCTAAGCCAAGGCTATGATTCCACAAGGATGGGTCCTAGGCCAAATCTAAAACACACAACAATTATCTAACTAGCTCTCAGGTTTCCCAACCACACAACAAATCCAAATTTCCAACTCTCTTTCTCCTTCATCATACACAACCCAAATAAATAAACACCATTCTCTTCCATGCAGTCCCTCTGGTTTTTCTATTTCTCTCCACGGATCCAGTGCTACTGGTCAGGAAATCTCCCTACTGGAAACTCCAAGGATTCTCAATTATGGACAGTTCTTTCTGAACTACCACAATCTCATGCACACATGCATCCATTCCCTCCTGCAATTACCAATAATCTATTACAACCATATAGAAATGGATCTCCTCCTCCGTCCATTTGTTTCCATGCTTAGACCAAGAGCATACGAATTTGCAAGAATGAGGCTCCAAAAATGAAAAAGTGAGAACAGTGTAACCGTGAATGAATAAGAACAAGTGAACCCAGAACAACGAGAGAGTGAGTGAAGAATAAGAATAATAATAACCCCCAAAACATCCCACAAGGGATGTTTATATAATTACAAGAACCAAGAACCACATGGCCTCCCTAAGAAGCTCATGTAACCACTTTTCTCCGTAAAATCAATTATGGGTAAATAAAATATAATAAAAAATACTTAGCCTCTTAATCCCCCTATCTCGTGGAATCATATCCCCCTATCTCATTTTTCCTTGTCTGTCTTGCAGCCAACTATGTATTTTATTAATGTATATGAAGTATTACATTTGCTAGGAACTCTGGCCCTTTTTCAACTTTACCGACTCACTAGCCTAAGTCACAATTACATAATACATTCTAGTTCATAGGGATTAAAACCTGGGGTGTTACATCACCCTCCCCTTATTTTTTCACTTTCCTTAGTGAACAACACCATACTGATGTTCTTACAATTCTAGGAACTCTAGAATTTACTCTACACAAGAATCTCATCCGACCCTTATATACATAGGCACTCCATCTTAGAAAGAAGCATGCGTACATAGGCACTTCAACCCAAAACATACACACATATTTTAAAATTTACATTTCTGGCATCAGTTCCAACTAGAAATCTCTCATTCCCCATCATCCCTACACAACCCAAAGAAATGAACCCCTTTCTCTTCCATGTAGTCCCTCAGGTTGTTCCATTTCTCTCTAGGGCTCCAATGCACTGGGTCAAGAATGTTTCATAGTTGTGGCTTCAAGAACTCAAGCTGCAACAAGTCCACTGGACTTTCTTCATTCCATGCCTTCATCATTGAGCTTGATTTCTTTCTAGTTCTCTTTTTCCCAAGATTCCATCTTCCATATATAATATCTCATCTGTATTATACACATACAATCATCATATGATATCATTATAACAATTTTCAATCATAAATTCCAAATCTGTTTTATACAGGAAAACAAAACTTTTCAAGCATGAGCTTCCTGCTCATAATTCGTTTGGCTCTTGCAGTAGAAGACACAAATATTTATTATGGTTTACAACAATACAATACCCAAAGACCATTATTCCTCCAATTTCCTCAACCTTCTGTCAGCCAAACCAATTGTTAACATATCATAACAACTTTTAATTTCGCAAATCTGTTTATATGCAGGAAATAAAATTCCCTGGGCATGAGGATTTTGTTCATAAGGCTTGACTCTTGTAGCAAAAAGAATTGGTATTATGTATGGGCTTACATCCCTGCCATACCCAAGACCGTTCTCCCTACAATTTCATCAACCTTCACTCAACCACACAAACTGTTAGCATAACATAACAATTTGTAACTATTAATTTCTGAAATCTATTTTATACAAGAAAATAAAATTCCTAGGCATAAATTTTCTTCTCATAATGTTTGGCTCTGCAGCTGTGTATATCAATCTTCCTTATGTATTACATCCCTACCATATATAGAACCATTCTACCTACAATTTCCTCAATTTGTACGCAACCAAATAGAGTGTCAATAATTTTTAAATTCCAATTTCCAAAACTATTTTATACATAAAAATAAAGTTTCCAGACATGAGCTTTTTCTCATAATGGTTGGCTCTTCCAACAATAGAGAATAATATTCCTTATGGGATTACATTATTTCCATACCCAAGACTACTCCATCTACAATTTTCCTCAACCTTCACTCAACCAAACAAGTTCTCAGTATCATGCATATGTATATTTTCATGGCAACAATTCAAAAAAATTCATAGAGTGATCTCATAATTGTTTACAACAACAATTCAATCACTTCCATTAATCCAACTATTAACTGGAATGAACCCATAATTCTCTACACATGTATTATCAACTAATATTTTATTTCTTCTATCTCTCAACATTATTATCACTTCATTCCCTTGACAAATCTTTTCCATAATGTATCATTGTGTAACTACTTTAACTTGCAACTTTTCTTGTTGCAATATCTAACAACTCCTGAAGTGTTTTCAAATTCATGAGTTAGCAATACTCACATCATTTTAGTTGTTAGAATAATCATTTCTATGTTATATAATATATACATGCATTCACCAAAATGCATTGAATAATCCCTTTAATACCACTTATAACATTTTCAACATCTCCAAAAAGTGATCTCAACATTGTAACAAACAACAATTCAGTCACCTTCAACTAGTATTCATATTAAATATAATGCAACTATCTATCATTATGTATTTTTAGCACCACAAGGTTTTAATAATGTAACAATTAATTACTAAATAAAATAACAATCGATGTGCCAATACCCATGGCCAAATTTCCACAATGCACCCCTACATTGACTACATAATACCACATAACTATGTCATGCATTCACCAAGGTGAGTTGGAAGGTCTAGAGAATGACTCAACACATCATTCACAAACTTACTATTTCTTGCCTAAATATTTGGATACCTTCCTTTTCAACCCAAACACAACACCAAGAATATAATTCTTAAGTGCTCTTTAGTGTCGGAAAAGAGGTTGCAGTCCAAACATCAACTATACAGTACATACCATTGAGAACTCACATAGCACTATAGCCCTTCCATATCCAACCATCTCATGGTATCACACATGACTAACTCTATGTATATTTATTTTTATATCAAGAGTATGTCTCCTGACTTGACTTGGTTATGATCTCATAACCAATCATAAAAAAATATGCAACTAAATTTATCTGAATGTATTCTAGCATTAACAACATTTACATGCTCTAGGCCTTCGTCCACTACATATAAATTTAAATATTGAAAAATTAATTGAAGGAATTATTACCTCAATTAACTTCAACAATAGAAGAAAACGAATGCATACCTTCATGGATTTTATCAACTTAATGGATGTTACTTGGTCAGTTGGTATTGTAGAATCTCGCAAGCTTCCTCCTCCATCCTTTTGATCACCATTCCTACCTCCCTCGCGGGTCTTCAAATAGATGGAAGTCATAAAAAACAACAACAACATTCCCATTTTTAACCATTCTATATCATTTTTTTTCCTGAATACATAATCCATCATTAGTCATACTCAATATAACATCAATATTGCATGTATGTAACAAGTTATTCTAATCCCATAAGCATGCCATATGCATATCCAACATGTACATATGCACAATGGACATACATATGCACCAAACATTCACTATCATCATGCCTACTAATGCAGATGCATTCTAACTTCATGGTATGTGTCATGCAGTCTAGTGTATTTATGTTTCAATTCACTTATTTGTTTATTTGTTTATTTTGTAGCTGGTTTTCCTTGAATTTCTTTATATCCTTTCTCCCCTGTGTGCTCCCAATCTTCTCATATGCACTATTGTTCCATCATATAAACACTTTCCATCCAAGTTCCACTTGGCCATTCTTCAATCCAACTAATGTGTTATATTTACATCAACCTCTCTTAGGTAGTCATATCCAAAATTTACCTTTATGAAATATTCCAGAACCTTGGAATGAAGTAGCTCGGAACATTCCATCACTCTACTACCACAACATTCTTGAATCAATGCTATTACTCCTAGTTGTCCATTATATTACTTCATTTAACATTTCCATATGAAACCATACCTTTCACACCTAATACCATTCCCAATGGAAGTCTATTTTCATTCAGTGACATTTTTCAAGTGAAAAAGCATTCATTTTTCTATCTCCAATTTCTTTGCATTGGTATCGGACTTCCACTGCGAAATCTCATATTAGAAGTGGATTTCTTTGTCTGAGTAATTTTAAACAAGTAACTAAGTCATATATAAAAAATACTTCCTAGGAACTCTTGTTGTTGACACACAAATATTATTCACACACCACCTCTTAAGCTCTTTGTTCTCTTTCACATCAAACTTGCAACTATTTACACCTCTCTTCATTCAAGGCTATGGAGTCTTATTATTCCTTTCTATGCCCATAAATTGCATTCTTCACCAACTAGATTCATGTCCTATGAGAGGATTCTTGTTTTTGTGCCTTACAATTTATTCAGACTCTGTAGCAGCTGAATAATAATAATGGTGTTTTGTTCTTCCTCTTTTTTTTTGAGTTCTTTATTCACTTTTCATTACTTTTCATGTAGCTCTTTGTTTCCTCAGCCCACTTATTTAATATTTTCATCACTTGATAATTTATATGATTTTTTTCTCTTATCAGCCTCTCATTGTCTGCTTTGTAGCTCTATACTTCTATTATTAGGCTTCTCACGGTCTCTATTAATGTTTCTTTCTTCCCTCTACCCTTGTGTCCATTTGATTTTGTCTTTGCATTACCCACACTTATATGTTGTCCTTTGGACTCTTTATCATGATTGTAATATTCCTCTCCTTCTTCCATTTCTTGAATATGCATTCTTATACCGAACTGATGTTTTTATACCCCCCTAATTCTCCAAAATGTGTAAGCAACCAATTTTGTTAGAAATATGCATGTCAATGTTTTTGTCTATTAATGCAACATGTCTTTTTTTCTACTCAATTCATGAAGAAATATATCATCATTCTCTAAATTATAACAATTCAATATTATTCTCCTCTTAATCATATTTCTAATGACTATTCCCATGCCCCACTCCAATCTCTAAGATGAAAGTTATGGCTTCCTAAAAAAATTCACTTTCACCCTTTTTGTGCAAACAGAATCTTGAAGCGACAATGGAATGGTTGTGTGCCAATATTGTCAAATTATTCCACAACCCATTTAAACTGGTATAGAATTTGAATTCTACAAAGGTGATTCCTTTAATCCACTTTCCTTGTGACCGTGGCTTGAAACCATAGGCTTATACACTCTAAGAGATGTTCCTTAGCACTTTTCTCTTTATTCTTCTACACAATACCTCGTTAAAAAATGTTCGCATGATTTTTTTACTTATAGGCCCTTCATGCCTCTAATCATCCCCTCTACATTATCATGATACCGATGCTAGAACCAGGTCCTCCAGACTTCAACATTCTTTCAGAGTAATACTTCTCAAAGTACACTTCATCGAAGTACTTATATTATCTCTACTAGTAGATTGGATGATTGAGATTTAATCTCCCATTGACTAGACGATCCTAGATCATCTGGGGGATTCAATGATATCAATGATCACGACTTAATAAGGTGTTGATATGGATGGTCCTTATTTATTTTGGGACTTCGGGATATCACAACTCTCAAGTTGTTCAACTCCCTCAGAGTTATACCTGCTGAAGTGGTCATAAAGTGACGATGACCGCTTACTGTCGGTTAACACCCCTGCTTACGCTATCCCTCCACTAGCTTAATCCAGTGTCTATGATTTAATCAAGTTTTGAGATGGAAAATCCTTATTTATTTTAGGGCTTTGACACTTCGGGACTCTGAGATATTACAACTCTCAAGTTCTTCAACTCCCCAGGAGTTATACTTGTTGAAGTGCTTACACCATCCTTCCATTGCATGATCTAACAATTGAGAAAAGTCCCAAAGGAATATTATATTGATGGTCTATGTGATCTCGTTACTTCAAGACTCCGGGATATTGTAGTTCACCCTATCCTTCCACTATACTCGATCGGATGGTTGAGAATTCACCCTAATTTCCTCCTTTATCCGATGGCCCATGTTAATTCATGGTTTTGGCCTTCGATGATTCCACCCATTTCTAACTCATTTATCCCCGAAATAGTCAATGCCGAATGATCACAAAACTCATCAACCCAATCGAATGGTTGAGGTTTTAATGTTTTGATTTGACGGATTTGGTTATACCCAAAATTTCTCAGCTAGATCTGACAAATCTCATTTATTCTCCTTCTCCTGAAGCTTTATTGACCTGGGATCAATGTCCTTCATAGATTCGATTACTTTGAGACTCCTTTGTCTTTACACTTGGATTCCAATTGATTCATGATCATTTATCTTTTCCTTCGATCAACGATCGATGGTTGTTATATCTCCCGACTGTAACAGAGTTTCCTCATAGTTATGAAGTTTTTTTTATAATAGATTTGTTGGGAATTTGATCGATCGCAATATCACTTCCTTAAGGTTATTCTTTTCCTGAGATTTCCTTCTACCTTTCCAAATGTATTAATGCTATGTGCTATGATTTTGTGCAACCTAATACGCTATCTCTCCTGAGATTTAGGATCTCAAAGACATATTCTTTCTTAATGAGAATACCATATTGATATTCTTGACATCAATGCCAACAACATAATACCATGTCCAACAGTTCTAGCCCATACCAGTCCAGTGTTTCAACCAGAAGCTCTGATACTAATATGTAACGTACCCAACCACCCCCTGGGTCGGGCAGGCTACCTCAAGAACAAACTTCTTTAACTGATCTTGAATTATGGTAATAATTAATTCAAAATCAAGCATGAAAGAATTAAATAAATACAAATTCAATAAACAAGATTCATGCTAAACCATCCAAGAAAGGAACAACATGCCATGCACAACAATAAATCACAAGAAGGCACATTATAAATATGAATCTTAGAGATAATAATAATACACAATGAAATATAAATATATAGAAAACACAAAGAGCACTTATCTTTGATTAAAACATCACCAACTGGATTTAGACCAAGGATATTCCTCCCAACCATAGATACTATTGTTCCAATTCTCAATAGTAGGTCATCCCCAAGCCAGGGTTATGAATCCACAAGGATGGGTCCTAGGATAAATCTAAAACACATAACAATTGGCCAATAATATCTCAGGTTTTCCCAACCACACAACAACCTTAATTTCCAACTCTCTTTCCCCTTCATCCTCCACAACCCAAATAAATGAACCCGTTTCTCTGCCATGCAGTCCCTCGGGTTGTTCCATTTCTCTCCAAGGATTCAGTGCTACTGTTCAAGAAATATCCATGATAAAAACTCGAAGGATTCTCAGCTGTGAATAGTTTAATCATAACTACCATCAATATCATTCCCATAGGCATCCATTCCCACCTGGAATGATCATTAATTTATTAAAACCATATAGAAATGGTTCTCTTCTTCCAACCATTCATTTCCATGCTCAGACCAAGAGAAAACAAATTATCAAGAATGAGGAACAAAAAATGAAAGAGAAATAAGTGTGTAAGAGTGAATGGAGAAGAGAAAATTAACCCTCAAAATAAAAGAGTGAAAAGGATTGAACCCCCAAACATCCCAAATAGAGGTTTATGTAATTACTTGAAATCAAGAACCCCATGGCCTCCCCAAGAAGCTCATGTAACCATGTTTCTTAATCAAATCAATTATGGGTAAATAAAATAATAATAATAAATATCTATCCCCTTTAGAACCCTCTCTCGTGGAATCATAGCCCCTATCTCTTTTTTCCATGTTCATCGTGCAACCATCGATGTATTTTATTAATATATATAGATGTATTACATTTCTAGGCACTTTGGCCCCTTTCCAACTTTATCGGATCACCAGCCTAAGTCACAATTACATAATGCATTCTAGTTCATAGGGATTAAAACCTAAGGTGTCACACCTTACTCCAATCATTCACAATCATATGTTGATATGTGTCCCTTCCATGACACCTTGGTAGCCAAGCTGGCACAGTGCGACATTATGACATCACTCTTTCTATCTTTCTCAGGTACATTATAGTTGAATGCACAAAGCCAAATTTTATGAGTAGAACGAAATGATTACAGATTATTAAAATATGCTTAACACAAAATAACAGAGATACAATAAAATTGGTTTTCTATTCAATAAGGAAATAAGTTGAAACTGTAAAATGCAACGAAAAACAAGCTTGTTGGAATGGTGGTGGCTTATCTTTGAGAAGAGATGTGACAGATGCCCTCATTCACCAAAAGATGGTTACAATGAGGCTCTGAAGGCCTTTTACAATAAACAAGAATGTCAAAAACTATAGACATCCAAAAACCTAACCCTAGGAGATGAAGCACCAAAAGTCATTTGGGCCCTGTTTGGGTAAGCTAGTACATCAACTTCCTTGGGTCATAACTTTTGCATACGATCTCTATTTTAGGTGAACGATATCCCATTGGAAAGGTATAACCAAGAAGAACAATTTTTTACTGGACCAGGTCAGTGATTTTGACAGTCACATGGGTCCCAAATCCCTAAAAAATGTCGTTTAGGGCCTCAAAATGGCCCCAGAATTTTGGAACCCAAAAAAATGCCAAACAACTTCCAAGGTGGAAAAATGTGTTTTGAGCCAGGGGAATAGGTGGGTGGCCACCAATATCCACCTAGATCAGCATGGAACCAAGGGATGGATTTGGGTTGCGTCAATTTATAATACTTGATCATGTGGCTATAGCTTATGTATGGACTTAACAGTCCTATAGCCTTAATAAGCTTCTTCCTTTTGAGTTATTAACCTAGCTTCCTTGGTTCCTTATGCCTTTAATGGGACCCTTGGGTCTTGAAGACCCTACCTTCTCCAAACAAGAGAATATCTTGTATTTGATGGCCTCCTCTGGCCTTTGAAATGCCATTACTACATCATTACATCCATTCCGGGGATCATCAATCTTTTTCTATGGTTCTAATTTCCTTTCTCTTGGAACCATCACTACATCAAATTACACATTTATCTTTATTTATATACCTCTATTCCTTATGTACATAGAAAACACAAATAGAGGTTTTCTTTCTTTGTCTTAGAATATTACAATATAATTATATTCAACTATGCAAGGCATGCACCAAACTTGTCGTCCTACAA
>CBVK0103006081.1:0-10422 GCA_900067695.1 Picea abies | reverse complement strand
CAAAAGGATTGGAAAGATAAGATGAAAAGAAAGGTGGAACAAAGGAAGAAAGGGGCTAAGCCACCATTTTTCATAAATACTGCACAAGGACAGACGAATCTCCAAGAGCCCAAAATGTTAAAACAGTGGGAAAAAAGTCATGGAAACAACCTATGTAGTGTTGGGGTTGTGACATAAATGACATGCGCAAAGATTTCCATCAAAAAGGTGATAAGTTAGGGCCTCACACAATGTACAACAATATGCAACAGTTGAGGACATGGGTAGAAATGTGCCAAGGATTTACGCTATGGTGGATAACAAGCAGGATGAGTTTTAGTCGCACATGATTGAGGTGGAAGGTAAGATTAATGACGAACCCACTGCTATTTTAATTGACTTAGGAGCTAGTCATAGTTATCTAGATCCTAATANNNAATTGACTTAGGAGCTAGTCATAGTTATCTAGATCCTAATATGGTGGAAAGATTCCATTTTTCGAGAAGCAATATTGGAAAATCTTGGTTGGTGTGCAGTTAGCTACAAGAAGAGCAAAGAGGAAAATTAATGAGATGGTTAAGGAATTTCCAATAGAGATGAATAGACTACACACTAGAGCTGAGTTGAATATTATACCTTTGGGTTCGTATACCTCATTGGTATGGATTGGATGGATGGGCACCATGTTGTCCTCGATTGTTACAACAAGGCTTTCACTTGTTTATATGATGAAGGAAATTTGAGATCAGTTCAAGGAATTCCAAGAGTTGTGACTATCAGGGAATTTCAACATTGCAATTGAAGATAAGTTACAGGAAGGGATGTCAAGTATTTTCCACGCACATGGAAGAGGGACATAAGGATAAAGTTCCAAGTGCAAAAGAATGTGTAGTACTAAAAGAGTTTGAGGATGTCTTTAAAGAGATAGCAATATTTCCTTTGAAAATGGATATTGAATTCTCTATAAATCTGATGCCAGGAGAAACACTTGTATCCAAGACTCCTTACAGGATGAGTACGCCAGAACCAAAGGATTTGCAGATGAAATTGGAAGATCTTCTAAAGAAAGGGTATATATTCCCAAGTGTGTCACCTTGGGGTGCGCCAATTTTATTCGTGAAGAAGAAGGATGGTACATTGAGACTTTGTATCGAGTTCAGGAAATTGAACAAGGTAACAATGAAGAATAAGTATCCTTTGCCAAGGATAGATGACTTGTTTGATCAATTGAGAGGTGCACAGATATTTTCCAAGATAAATCTCAGATCTGGGCATCACCAAGTGAGAATAAAATAAGAGGACATTAGTAAGAATTCCTTTAGAATGAGGTATGGTCATTATGAGTTTACAGTGGTGCCATTTGGGTTGTCAAATGCACCAGTTGTCTTCATGTGTTTGATGAATGATTTTTTCATAAGTTACTTAGATAAGTTTTTCATTGTGTTTCTAGATGACATACGTATTTATTCAAAGTTGGAAGAAGAGCATGAGTAGCACTTGAGGATGTCATTGCAGGTTTTGAGGGAGCATTAGCTTTATCGAAAGCTGAGCAAGTTCTCGTGCTATCAATGACATATTCATTACCTGGGTCATATTATTTCACAAGAAGGAATAGTTGTGGACCCAGCAAAGGTAAACGCCATTGAGGAATGGCCAACACCAAGAAACGTTGCAGAAGTGAGATCCTTTATGGGACTGAAAGGGTACTACATAAGGTTTATTGAAGGATTCTCATAGATTGTGCATATGATTACATATTTGTAGAAGAAAGGTGCACGATTTGAGTGGACTCTGGAATGCACAAGGATATTTTAGAACTTGAAGAGTTTGTTAACAAGTGCGTCGATTCTGAGGATTGTTGATCCAGATGCAAACTTTGTTGTGTGCATGAATGTGTGCAAGGAAGGAATCGATGGAGTCTTGAGTTAGAATGGACTTGTGGTATGCTACGAGTTAAGAAATTTGAAGGAACATGAAAGTCTCTATGCCACTCATGACTTGGAATTGGCAACCATAGTGCATGCTTTGAAGATGTGGCGACATTATCTTATTGGTAAAATATTTGAGCCGAGAATAGACCATTTTGGTCTAATGTATTTGTTTGGACAACCAAGTTTGAATGGAAGACAAAGTAGGTGGTTAGAGTTCCTCAATGAGTATGAATTTGACATAAATCATATTAGGAGAAAAGAGAACAAGATGACTGATGCACTCAACAGAAGGGTGCATGCGATGCATGCTACAACCATTAGCATGTAACAGACAAATTTGCACGACAACATTTTAGAATTTTCTAGATCATATCTGCGCTATATGGATATAAGTATGAATTTATAACAAGGTATGTCGCAACATAAGTGGGATGGATATGAGCTAAGAGAGGATGGGATCCTCATGTATAGACACATAGTCTATGTGCTGAATGATTAGGAGTTGAATAGCTTGATTTTGTCCAATATGCATAAGGTTCCTTATGCTAGACATCTAGGTTACTATAAGACCATTGTCGCAATCAAGAAACAATACTTTTGGCCAGGTATGAAAAAGAAGTTGTTGATTTTATTGCGATATGTCTCAAATGTCAGAAGGTCAAGGCTAAGCACAAACATCCAACTGGTTTGTTGCATTCCTTTCCCATTCTTAAGTGGAGGTGGGAAGTTGTTACCATGGAATTCATAACTAATTTTCCTAGGACTACTAAGCAACATGATTCTATTATGGTAGTGGTGGACAAGCTTACTAAAGTTTCCCATTTTATTCCAGTGAATTTAGTGCACAAAGAAGCCAACATAGTTGAGATATACATGCAAGAAATTTCCAAGCTGCATGGTGTTCTTCATATAATTATGTCTAACAGAGATTCCAAGTTCACTTCGAACTTTTGGAAAGGACTACTCAAAGTATTTGGAACAAATCTAAATTTCAACACATCATATCATCATGAGACAGATGGTCAGACAAAGAGAGTAAATCAAGTGATTGAAGATATGTTGAGGATGTATGTCATGGATAAGCCATTCAAATGGGAAGACTACCTTAATTTGGTAGAGATTTCTTACAACAATGGGTATCATGCATCTTTAAAGATGAGCCCATTTGAGGCACTTTATGGTAGAAAGTGCAACATGCCAGTGAGTTGGGATAACCCAACAGACCGCGTAGTAGTTGGGACAGATCTACTCCGGGAAATGGAGGAGCAGATGGTAAAGATAAGGTAGAATCTAAAGGCTGCCCAGGACAAGCAAAAAAGATGCGCAGATAAACGCAAAACGCACAAAGAGTTTAAGGTGGGTGATCACATGTTTCTAAAAGTGAAGGTCAGGCACAGTTCCCTGAAGTTGGGAAAGTGTTCTAAGTTAGCAACATGTTATTGTGGGCCATTTGAAATCCCCGAAGTTGGGAAAGTGTTCTAAGTTAGCAACACGCTATTGTGGGCCATTTGAAATCCTTGAAAGGATTGGTTCTATTGCTTATATGCTTTCATTTCTTGCGTCCTCATGTATTTACAATGTTTTCCATGTGTCATTGCTTAAGAAGTATGTACCTAATGCTAATCATATTATTGATTGGAATGCGATTCATGTGGATCCAGAAGGTGGATTTCAAGTGCGACCGGATTGCATATCCGATCAGAAAATAAAGTAGCTTCGAAATCAAGTCATGGAGCTGGTAAATGTACAATGGACATGGTACAATATCGAGGATGAAACCTGGGAGCATGAGGATGCTACTCAAGCATAGTATCCTCATATTTTTGAAGATTTTAGAAATTTTGTATGTACATGTGTATATGATGCATTGAGGACAATGCATAAATAAGGGGGAGGGGATTGTAATGTCCCTGATCAAGAACCCTTTGTAATTTTACATATAGGATGGTGATCCATTGGTACTAATGATTTATTTAATGTATATATAGAATGGTGAGCCATTGACACTTCTTTTTGGTGTTGCGCGCATATGAGTAGGTGTGCGAAGAATTGTTATAAAGACATGGTACACACATTTTGTGTGTTGCGCGCACCTGGGCAAGTGTGCACATTTCACTGTGTTGCATGCACTCGGGTTAGTGCACAAAGTTTATATCTATATATATATTTGTGTGTGTGTGTGTGTGTATGATTGTATATGTTTTGAGGCCGGGGAGCCTATATGATTATTGGGTTGGTGATTTGGGACGCAAATAGGCCAGTGGGCCTATCCATGTAAATATAGTCACGATTATTAGTATAATATTACATCGTTGTGCACATAAAAACTCAGACAAAAAGAGATGGGGGGAAACTCCATCGAAAAAGGGAAAATGTGGGGGCGAGATATTTTAATAATATTTATGAAAAGTGTAATATGGATATGTTTTTATCCTAAGTTCTCGAGGGTAGGGAACATGTCACCAAGTGGCTTAAAGATACTTCTAAAGGTGACAAGTGTCAAGTGGAAGGCACACAATATATATTGTTGGCCTTAGTGTATTTATGGAATTATTATGATTATTATTGCATCATTACTGATGTTTTCAGGCTCTCGTGAGCAGAGGGGGGTTAGATTGTATGGAAAATCTAAGTATTACATTATCTGCACTGATAATCTTGTAAGGAGTTGTGGTGTTGTAATATGGGTTTACTATTGAGGAGACATGTTGACAGATCGTGAGTAATCTCTCTAAGTGAGAGATTGGCTATTGAGAAGTGGTTGTTAGACCCGAGAGCATACTCTCCAAGTGAGAGTATTGTTGAGAATATTTCCTTGGTGCACTAAGCATTAGTCACAGGGCTCATAGAATTCATGTCCAACATGTTGCTGGTAACCTTAGGAAGGGAAGTGGGGTAGCCGAAGGACTATTGAGCAGAGAAGGGGAACACTTCCTTGGGTGTGACAGGTGCATGGGGAATGAAGCAGAGAAGGGGAACACTTCCTTGGGTGTGACAGGTGCATGGGGAATGATGGACCGTGGGCTAGTTACAGTAGAGGGCAGTTAGGGATGAACAATTATGCTGAGAGTCAGACCTTAGTGTGTCACTAGAAGTGTTTTTCCTTGGTGGAGTTGAGCCCCAGCTCAGGGGTGACCTGTTGCTGAAAATCTTATGAGCAACAACATCTATGGCTGGGAGGAACATCTGAGTCAAGGCCGCAGTTGGTGACTTTCATAAAAGATAAGTGTTCTTAATGTACTTGTCTTATTTATTGTTTGCTTGTTTATCTATGTTTTACATGGGTTAGTTCTTCCGTGTTGTTGCATATACGTATTTTTTGTTACTCTGATTAATGTTTCTTGCACATCTAAGTATGGTGCTTATAAGATGTATTTGTAGTTATGCATGGATATGACAAATGTGGATAGTATTTCTAGTTAATTTAACCTTGTGATTTTGGTTATGAGTCATCAAGAAGAGCATTGAGTGGTCGGGCGCGTAGGATTGTAGCATGTGTGCATCAAGAGACTGGAATTCCTATGTGTGTTTAAGGAAATAGACCTAGTGCACAGTGAAATCAGAAGTGAAGCATGATGCCTAGATGGATGTGCATGCAATTATGACGTGTGATCAGTATGTTGGTGCGTGCAATTAGTGAGTTACTTCCATTTCTTAATGTTGTATTAAAAATACATTGTTGCTTCCATTGTTATAAGTTGCATGTCGGGAATCAAGCTTGGGTTGAGCACATTACTTCAAGTGATACTATGCAGACTTGTGTTAGAGTAGAATTTGAACAGTGAAACTTCAGAGTTATATTGTTAAGTAGTGTGTTGGGGGTGTTACAGTTTGGTTGAACTGGAGCTATAGAAGTTGAGGCTGTGTGACGTGGCCCAACCTGGGGTGGTTGGGGACATTACATGGACATCCATAATGAGATGAACTATAGTTTATTTTTCTTGGTGACATTGACAACACCATCCTATCCCTATTAAATTCCTCTTTTGAAGAGCATACCATGTGGGATCATTGTTGTGTAATCTCAACCACTTAAATATCTTGTTTTTAGTTGGACATTTTAATTTTCATATAATTTTCCACCACCAAATCTATTGGTCTTCTCTTCCTTCTTTAGCTAGTGCTTTGTAGCCTATTCTGGGAACATATTCTCCAATTCAATTCATAGAATAGATTAATTGATCCTCTTCTTCCTTAAGACTAACATTACTGCCTATCAGGAGATATATATATCTTTTCTATTCTTCAACACACTTTGCCCCCAGACCAAGTTCTTCACATGAAACTGCTTATGCTAAGTAGTGGAATTTTCCCAGTTTGCAGCCTGTGTAATATTAAAGTAACCTTTATTTATTAACTCCTAAATCATCTGAAAGGGAAATTTATGCATACCTTTGCTCACTACCCAAGGTCGAGACCAATTTGACCTTTATCCCCTTTTCCAATTTGCCAAATCAACTAGTTGCCAACCAGATGGAAAACATAGATAACAATCTTCCATATTATTGTGGCATTATTTCGTTGTTTGATGGGATTTACAATCCAATCCTCCATTGTATTAGGGGATATATACTTAGCTCTTACTCGTTGAACTCACAAGCTTGTTCCTTGAATTACCCTCCAATTATTTTTTTTGCATCAAGAACCTTGAAAAGAGAAAGGGATTTTTGAGGTCCCATCCTCCAATGGATTTTGTTAGTGCCAACTTTTTCCAAGAGGCCAACACTAGTCCTTTCTTTTATTGGTCTGCATACTAGATAAACTTGTATCAAAGTTTCCTAATGGTTTCATATAAGCAATATCAATTTACTAGAATCGCTTCTAGAACTACTTTTACCAAAACCAAACAACCACCCATGGACAACCATCCATGGACAACCATCTATTGCACCGTGTGTGTATTTTCTTCTCCACTTTAGCTAATAGCCACTACCAATCACATTTTTTTTTATAGTAATTTGGCTTAAAAAATAAACCTAGATATTTCAATCCTTGTTTTAGATCAATCATCTTATACATAAATAACTCAATGAATTTTTTTCCCTTCTCAGATATCCCCCATAAGGACATCATAAATTTTTACATATCAATGACAACTCTAGTTTCTTTACAAAATAAATCCATGATACCCTTGAATATCTCAATGAACCTTCTCGTGCCTTCAAAAATTTTTATTATATCATCTACAAACAATAGATGTGTGATATTGTACAATACTCCAATAGGTACCCCTTTTATACGTGACATCCTAGTCTAAGGCCCCTCCCTGATATGAAGAAAGGGGTTGCTACTCCATTTAATAAACCTCTAAAATATATCGAGGAAATGTGACTTATTATCCAAATAATGAACCGATGACAAAATCCTAAATGAATTAGATTGAATCTAATGTAAAGCGAATTTACCCTGCCATAAGCTTTGGACAAGTCCACTTTCATCACCATCAATCTTTGGTTTTTTACCTTTATCGAATGAATTTATTCTTAGGAAACTCCAAGTGCCTCATGAATTTTCCTTCCCTATAGAAACCTAAATTGTTCTCAAGATATTTGAATTGAGAGATCCCTTTTCAATCTCGTAGCGGTTACCTTTGAGATAATTTTGTATATGCAATTGCATAATGATACAAATCTAAATTTAGGTTGTTGGACTATCTTCTTTAGGAATCAAAGCTAAGAATGTTGTATTGAAGTCTCCCAACATTTTTCCTTGAGTTCTTGTTGTCTCCACTAGTCTTCGTAAATATTCCTCTATAAAATCATAATAACCCATGAAGAATTCCATAGGTAGTCCACCAGGCCCAAGACATTTGTCCTTTTGAAATCTATGTAGATTTTGATATAGTTCTTGTTGCCAAACCTCCTTTATGAGGGCTTGATTGTCCTCGTCATTGAAAAAACTAGGGAAGGAGTTTGACAACCTAATCACTTTTGCTGTTGTAGCCTACGAGTCTTCCTTGAAAAGGGAGGAAACATTCTTTTCTCCAAAATCCATTTCCTTGAAATTTGTAGCCTAGGTACCATCTCCCTTATCAAATCTTCAAACATAAATTATATTCTTTCTACAATTGGAATACTTATGAAAGAAGTTTGTGTTTTCATCCCCAACCTATAGCCATAATTCCTTGCTCTCGAGTTTCCATTATTTTTCTTTTTCCAAAAGAATGTGCCTCATTTTATCTTCTAGTACCTTTACTTCATTTTTTTGTTCCTCAATCATAAACCTAAAACCTTCCCTATTGTTGAGAACATCCAAAGGCTCCTCTACTTCTATTATAACCCTATCATCTTTCAATTTTTTATCCCTTTCTGAGTGGGTAGCTACCTTTTTTTCCTCTTTTGAATTTTGCTAGAATTGAAGAGGAGTATATTCTCTTAAATTGCCATCCAAACATTTCCTAACAACTTTGATTTTCCCCACAAAATCCTCCATCTTCATCCATTATGGATTTAGTTTGAAGGGACTGATATGTTTCTCTTTTGCAGGAGCTACTTCTAACACCACAACATTATGGTCATAGTCCTCGCTAGTGGTGACCCATTATTTGATTATAATGGATTCATATGGAAAGGATTAAACAATTAGAAACCTATCAATTAACAATTCTAGCTACTCTAACTCTCTTTTCACTCCAAGTGGGAGATAGATTGGATGGTTCAATATCCAAAAGACCAACTTCTTCCAAATTTCTAATACGATATCTAGAGAGAGGGTCCAGTTGAGAAACCAATTCCTAGACCTTGGATGCTCCTAAGGTGAAATTCAAGTCCCCCACTATTACAACCAATCCATTTTGAAGACTATCAATTTTGAAAAATTTATCCCAATAGTCCATTATGTCCATGTAAGGACCATAAAAATTCAACATTGTGATTTCTTTCCTCTAGTCCTGTTACCACACAATCTAGCACCTTAGTGCAAAGCCTTCACAAGGTGCCAATACTAATGGAACATCAAAAGATGTCACCACTGTCACCTAGGAAACATCTTTCCTCTTTTTAGTGAAGGATGGATCCACACAAGGGAGGCTTCCCTAGTAGGATTTAGGAATCCTAAGGCAATACACTATCAAGTCTAAGACCTCTTAAGTATCTACCCAATTTACCACCAAAAATATGTATCAATCAAGTCAAGGATAAGGTGGTTAATCAAAGTAAATTCCAGATTTGGTTAAAAGTGTGTTAAGTCTTTCTACCACACAATATAGCACCCTAGTGCAAATCCTTCACATGATGACAAGAATAGTGGAACATCAGAAGATGTCACCATTATCACCTAGGAAAAAACTTCCCTCTTTTTAGTGAAGGAGTAAATCCAACACAATGAAAGCTTCTCTAGTAGCCTCCAAGAATCCCTAGGAAAGGCACAATCAAGTCTAAGGCTTCCTATCTAGCCACTCAATCTACCACCAATAGAATAAGATAATCAAGGTAAGGTCAACGTGCTAAGTTTGTGCATTTTCCAGATTTGAATGGATGAGGATATAGGACAATTTAGAAGGCTTATCAAGTCAATTTTTAGCACAAGAGGATCCCAAAACACTACAAAAGAAGGAAACTATATTGGTTGTTGTAAAACTTGAAAAAAAATGGTAAATTACAACAATAATACAAGTTGTGACAACAACAATAAATTTATCCCTTAAACAAATGGTAAACCAATGAAGAAATGGGGTGAAATGATGGATGAAACTAGGGTTTTAGAAAAACATCAAAATTTGAAAATACAAATGAATATAATAGTCAAGAAACCCTAGATGTCTAGTCCTAATTAGGCTGAAATAAAAATCAGCAAAACAATTTTAGAGTTTTAAGATTATTTTCAAGTGAAGTACATGCATAGATACCAAAAAGTCTAGCCTTTTTATGGCTAAAAATGAATATATTGTTGTTATCTAGTCTCAATTAACCCTACAAAAATAAATAAAGTTTGAATTTTGAGTTTTGTGATTGACTATTGGGAGAAGACTAGTGCCTACCATGTTTTTTTTGGGCATATGGGGTCAATTGAGGACTCCTTTGAAGACATGTAAGTGGATCTAGAGTAATATCTAGGGTTGTTCACTACTAGACCTAGAATATCCTCTTGGTATCTTACTAGGTCTTCAAATATAGTTCTAGGGAAGGTTCTTCATTAGTAACCTTCCAAAAGTTTTGACAAGAAGGGTTTGTTCTAAAAAGAACCAAGAGAATGCACAACCATCACTAGAGAAACATCATTACACTTACATTCATTCATAAAGAAAACCACAAGATAAAGTGAGACCACTTACTTAAGAAATCTTTCGTCTATCAAAACCTTACCAATGAACATACATGAAGAAGTAAAAGCATCCACAAGACATACTCTCCAAAAACTTGTTCTAACTAGCCAATCAATAGTGATTTGTATAAGAGTATACTTGAGGTTTGACTGTTTCTCCCTTTTTCTGTTGGCACTCAGTGTAGATCAAAGAATTTTCCCATTTGGAATATCCATGTTATAGGATCTTTAACATCAAACTTCCTCATAT
>CBVK0103006025.1:0-10648 GCA_900067695.1 Picea abies | reverse complement strand
TTTCAAAAAAAAAAAAAAAATACATTAAAAAAAATCCAATAACAAATACATTCACCACAAAGTTAATTCACCATTATATTATTACAAACACCATCATATTTTCTTACCTCACACAAAAAGTATAAAAAGAATTGTCTAACTGTTCTATGAAATGGTTATTTTTTATTGTTTAAAAATCAATTCTGAATGCAGAAATGAATTCAGTATGTTGAAAAACCCTTGAGACACTTGAATTATACAGAAATAATCACTCAAATATTCTGATCTAACAATTTCCTGCCATATTCCTACAAATATCCCCAAAAAAATTTCAAAAAAAAACATTTAAACTAAGACACCATAAAATATTAAAAATATGATATAACAAACCAAACTTCACAATTAATAATTTTATAATTATAAATCACATATTTCTTATTAAAGTTTAAATTATGTGACCTCTAAAACGCAAAATCTCCCTCTTAGATATGGATCGTTAATCTTAATAAAATTATAATTATAAATCACATATTTCTTATTAAAGTTTAAATTATCTGACTTCCTAAAACGCAAAATCTCCCTCTTAGATATGGATTGTTAATCTTAGGAGATGATAATTATTTTCAAGGTACGTAGTGTTATTAATTTTGTTCGAATTATTAATAAACTTCCGCAACTTGATATCTTTAAAAGATTATTATTTTTATATTAATATTGTAAATTTTTAGGTAGAGAGGTTTATGGTTTGAATAATGAGCAAGTTTTTATTGTATTTATTTTAAAAAATAGAATAAAAATAATATCTTTAAGACTTTCTTTTTAGCCAAGTTATATAGGATTGTTTTTGGAAAAGAAAATTATTGTTTGGTTAAAAAGACAAAAAAAAAAAAGATAAAGGTTAGGCTGAATTTAGGAAGTTATCATTTAAGTGTGAATCGCCTTGTTATACTTAGGATCATTGTGGAGGAGTACATTACATTAACAAGATCAATTTCATGTGTTGTTTCATTGATTTTAAAAAAGCTTTTGAGATAGTGTCCAAAAATAACCTTTGGAATAGATTAGAAGAGCTAAAATTTCCTTTCAAGTTGAGAGTTGTTGCAAGAAGGTTGTATGAGAATGTTATTTCCGAGTTTAAGAATATTGAGGGTTAGTTGGAAGAAATTAATTGTAATATAGGAGTTAAGCAAGGTTGTCCCATGTCCCCTACCCTTTCAGGCATATACATTGACAAGTTAGAGGGTTGTTTAGAAGAAGCAAGTTGTGTCACCCCAACTTTAGTTGGAATAGTCATCATCTTTCTTCTTTACCTTAATGATATTGTTCTTATGTCAAGGAGTCTCTACGGTCTCTAAAATCAACAACAAATTCTCATGTTCTTATGTCAAGGAGTCTCTACGGTCTCTAAAATCAACAACAAATTCTCTAGTATGGGTATGATTGCTAAAATTAACAAAACTAAGGTTATGATAATTATGTTAAATATATATATAAATTATGTTAATTTGGTGTGTGACAACAAAAATGTGGAGGAAGTGACTTCATACAAATATCTCATAATCAATCTTCATCATAAGCTTAGATGATAAATGGAGGGTGGAAAGCTTCTTATGGACTTCAAAACAATTTTAAATTAGTGGACTTTTGGCTATGGTATAAGAAGAAAATTCTCTTTGAGACTCTCATTACTCTTGTTATCTTATATGGTTGTGAAGTTTGGGGTTGTAACATCTCTAAATAATTGTTGAGAAAGATAGAGCAAATTCAAAAGTGTTATATAACTTATAATTTCAAAATCATAAGAAATACACCTTGTCCTATCCTCCTAGTAGAAGCTAGTTTTTCCCCATTAAGAACACATTCATAAGAAATACACCTTGTCGTATCCTCCTCATAGAAGCCAATTTTTCTCCATTAAGAGCAAGTCTAATAAACAACATGGAACACAAGAGGTTTTCTAGGATTGCAGGTTTGGCATAAAGATGCCAAGTCTTTGCTAAATCATTGGGGAATAAAAGAAGATGTCACTTTACATAATAAAAATATAATATTAAAAATATTATTACATTTAAATTTAAGGAAAAATTGTGTTGTGATAAAGAAGTAAAGAATAAAAGAAAATTAAGATATTATAAGGAGGTGATCAACCCAAATATAAAAGATGAAAAGTACTTCTTTGTTTTGGCTAGGGTAAAGAAGAAAATCAACATTGTTAAAATAAAAACAAACTCTACAGAAACAAAGCATTGAACAATTCCTAAAACATCATAGGTTAAAAGAATTTGTCATCTTTATAACACTAAGAAAGTGGACGATGCAATTTCAAAATATTTGTTACAATATCAACCTTCTTAACCTTTTAATACATCAAAATTATAGTGATTTGATAACACTTCTTAAAACTTTAAGCATACAAACAAAATTTTAAAACAAGTCAAATAAAATTTAATAAACTAAATTTTATATCGATAAACTTTAACCATCATCATTATGATTTAAATTAATTTTAATTTTATTAATATATATTTTGAAATATATAATATTAATTACTTTATAATGAAATGTTTATGGATAACGTTATAATTGAAAAGAAGTCTTGAATTGAAATAACAATGAAATTCTATGGATAATGTCATTCATTTAATATTGAAATTCAGAAAAATGATGTTCTCACATTGGGAAAACTTATCATAAAAGCTTACTGCTATTTTGATATTATATACAACATTTTAAAAATATTTTATTTTTTTCCATTTTCACGGGTATGTCACTATTTTGACTATTTTTAACTATCAAAATACTTCATAAGAGACAATTTAAACGTCAATTTCCGTCCCTAGCTAACAAACTATTTCATTGTCAATTTCCATGGGACGGAATCGTTTTTGCACGTAAATCTCAGAGAAGGCGGCGGGGGCGGCGGCCGGACCCTGTAACTGCGTGCAACGTGCTAACTGCTACATGAATTTGGACAGAAAACGTCATTGACGAATATATAATTTAAATTGAATCGAATCCAACCGTACGATTGCCATGTACAATTATTTATTTATTTGATGCGTGGGTTCACCAAAATATTTGCCACTCACAATCTCCCACGTACCCGCTGACGGAGATGGACGGCGCAACTTCGTGTTCAGTAAGGAGAAATGTTTTGAGCCCAAAAAACACACAAATGAGAAGCATTATAGCAATTTAAAAAACTCTAGTTTAAACTTGTTATGGATTATTTTTTAAAATTTAGTCTAAATTTTAGAATAATGGTTTGACTTGTATATATTAATGGTTAAGATTTTACAATTTGGATATAATAAAGTTTTTTTTTTAAAGGATTGAATTTATTTATATATTAAAAACATAATTTTAGAAATAAAATATTATAATTTGATCAAAATTTATAAATATATGAAATTGATGATTAGTGTTGTGAATTTTATATAATATTTTTTGTTTTATAATATCAAAACAATCGGATAAAAACACTAAATTTTTATGATACTATTTCATAAATAAAAAATTACAATTTAACCAAAAATTATATAATATGAAGTTGATAATTAATGTTGTGAAAACTATATAATGCTTTTTTTGATAATATCAAGACAATCATATAGAAACATTGAGTATCCAACAAATATTGCTTATAAGTTATAATTATTTTTAATCATGCAATAAGATCTCAAATTACTATTAAATAGTTAAGAATTTGTCTTTTTGAGAAAGTCTTTGGCCTTACAAATCACATCCTTTTATTTTAAATGGTTATATTTTGTTTACACATAGTGATGTAAGTGCACATTTAAATTTTAAGATTGTATCAATAAAGACAAAACTATTAACTTAAAAGTATTATAAGATTTTTGCTATTTTTGAAAAAAAACAAAATCATTTTTTTAATATGTAAAAAAATGATTTTTAAGAAAAAAATATAATATTTTTTTTATTAAATATATATAATTAACTTAAAAACAAATAAAAATAATTTTTTATTTAAAATATAATAAAAATTTAAAATAAGAAATTTAAAAAAAATTGTATACATTAAAAATATTTATATTTTTAAAATGATATAGAAAAGGATTGAGTGGACAAAGAGTTAATACAAATTTATTGTTAATTTAAACCTCCATTTACTTAAGTAAATAAAGGAATCCAATTTCTTAAGATGTATTTTTTTTTTAATTATTTCATTCTATGTCAAATTTTACATATATAACTATTTTTTAATTGAGTAAACTTTATTATTATTATCATAAGATATCCTAATATGAAATGTAAAATACCTCATTACTCTAAATGAAATTAATAATATATATAGTAAAGTATGTTATAGATTTTTGGTTTTAATCTTGGATGAAGTTGGACTTCGACACAAGCTCGTTGAATTACTAATGTGGTTAGGATGTGAACAACTTTATATCTAAATATTTAAAAAATTAAACAAAATCATATACCAATTCTTTTTACTAAAATTTATAAATTTGGAGGTGGGCACAAGCTCATAAGAATGGTATCACTTAGTAATATAATTTTATTGGACATGTTAATGTATGTTAATTGAGCTTTAAGTGGTCATCATTTAAGTTCATTATTATTGTACTTAAAAAGAATGGTATCACTTAGTAATATAATTTTATTGGACATGTTAATGTATGTTAATTGAGCTTTAAGTGGTCACCATTTAAGTTCATTATTATTGTACTTAAAAAGTTAAGTTCATTATTATTGTACCTAAAAAGTTGTCAAGATATCTTAGGATAGTGAAGGTCTCGGTGAAAAAATTAGGTTTTTATTTTTTATTTAATTTTTTGTGAAAAAAATTATTAAAGTAGATAGAAATTTTAAAAATTTTCATGAAAATAAATAAATTCAAGTTTCACTAGTGACATGAATGAAGTGCATTGGGCTTCTGTTTATCCCACACATAAAGTTGTCATTAAAGTGATTGTAAATGGCACTGCAAGTTGTTTTATGTGGGTAGATTGAACATTGAATTCGAAGCATTCAAGGTAGATCATTGTGGTTTTGATTTGGAGGGATTTGGTCTACATTTTCTTAGGTTCTGTATTTGTCTCTTATAAATTTGGAGGTGTTGATTTGGTGCTTGGTTGAATTCTAATGTTTTTAAAGTTATGGAGGGTTTGGATTTGTGTTATTTGTTCCCTATTCCTGGTATTTATATATGAGGAGGTCATCAATCCAAGATACTCATTTCCTTTTAGGCTTGTTTTGTTTTATGTGAGGTTTGAAGGGTTTTGTTAAATTGGATTTTGATCAATTGATGATTTGAGGGTTTTCAGGGTATGAGCAAGAGTGTTATTAAAGTACTTTGTTGAATTGGGGTTTTTATCAATTGATGATTTCGGGGTGTGGGGTAAGAGAAGGAGTGGATTTGAATGCCTTTACTGAATTGATTTTGTGGGGTAGGAGAAGGAGCAGATTTGAAGGCCTTTATTGAAGTGATTATTTCAAGGGCTATAGTATGACCAGGAGTGGTGTTGGAGTGTCAATTAATGATTTCAGGGTGTAAGGAGTAGAGAAAATTATTTATATTTTGATGCATTAAGCTACATGATTGAAGAGTGGCAACACATTTAAAAGTAGGAAGAAAAAAGTGTTTATGCTTGTGATACATATTGTGTTTTGGGTTGTGTTATTAACAAAGTTTTGTCCATAAATTATGAAACCTTAAATTTCCTAGTTTACATTTTCTTAAGGCCACTCTCCATTTGTCTCTTACAAATTTTGAGGTGTTGATTTAGTGTTTAGTGAGATTCTAATGCTTTCGAACTTGTGGAGGGTTTGGCTCTATGTCATTTGTCCCTTACTCATGGTCTTTATATATGAGGAGGCCCTCAATCCAAGATACCCATTTCATATATATATATATATATAGTATTATAGGTTGTGATATATATAAAGTTATGTCCATGAATTATG
Organism: Picea abies; assembly: GCA_900067695.1. NCBI lineage: Eukaryota > Viridiplantae > Streptophyta > Pinopsida > Pinales > Pinaceae > Picea > Picea abies. The sequence continues at coordinate 4,729 of CBVK0103006025.1, read as the reverse complement.
AAACCTTAAATTCTATGGTCCAAACCTTATGCAATGATTCAATCTTTACAAAAGCAAGGGAATTTTTGTTCTTAGTATGAAGGAGATTTGATGGGTCTTTGGATTTTTCTAGTGTTCAATGTGGGTACTGATACTTTTTGTATTATTGTTTGTAGAGTGCCAATATACAATTGAACTAGGTCTAGAATTTTTGTAGTTGTAGGTATGCATGATTACAAGCTTGATGCACATAAAATCTGCTTTGGGTATGTTTAGATTGTTGTTCTTTCTCCATTGTTGTTCTTGGAATTAATAATTTGTGTCATTAGACTTCATCTTTCTCCATTGTTGTTCTTGGAATTAATAATTTGTGTCATTAGACTTCATTTGTCTTGGTGTCTTTTTTGATCTCCCCTTAACTTAACAATGAATAGAGCTAATCAATTATATGATTTAATAATATATATAAACTACCACAAACTCTACAGTGCAATTGCCAATGCAATAACAACCATAACCCACTTGTATATGATCATAGATATCACACATTTTGATTGCATAAAAAAAACTAGTTAAAATCCCAATAGTGAAAAAATTATAACGTCCATCTCACCTATAATATAACATTTAGATAAACATATATCCACAAAATGTAACATTTTAAATACAAAGCGTAAATGTCATCCTTAAATAAATAAATAAATTTACATTCACCCCTTTAATATTTTAAATGCAAAACTCAAAGGCCATCCATAATATAAATAAATAAAGAGATTTACATTACCAACCAATGTTATATTACGTTTCAAATAAAACATATGCTTAATTAATTGATTTTTAAATAAATAAATGTCACCCACATTTAAAAACAAAGTAATTAAAGTTTTGGTGATATGGGATTTGAAAGGATGCCATTGGAAAGGACACAATAGGTATAATAAAAGGACGTTATATAAAATAAAAACTCTTTTATTTAAATGACTTGAGGACGCTCGCCAAACTGTTTATTTATAAAAACAAAATAATTCCTGCTTTGATGATGGAGGTTACCTTCAGAACGTAGCCCTCATTTCCACATATCCGTGTCACATCAGATGATTGCGTACAAATTTTGCTTCATCACTCAATGGGACAGGTTGCCCGCGAGTGCGTGGCAGTCTGGAGAGTGAGGCGCACATATTTGCGAACAAATAAATAATTCGGTGCCGAGATGCTGATGTATTGACATGGTAATAGGACGGTTCGATTCGATTCAATTCAAATTATATATATATTCGTGAATCGTCAATGTCCTTCCCTCTGCAATTCATTTAGCAGTTAGCACGTTGCATGCAGTTACAGGGTCCGCCCGCCGCCCACGCCGTTTCTTTGAGATATACGTGCAAAAAATAATGCGAGATGCTCTACAGAGTCCGGCCGCCGCATGTTTTGAAATGCGATACAATATTGAAGAAAAAAAGATGTTNCANGCATGTTTTGAAATGCGATACAATATTGAAGAAAAAAAGATGCTCGACAATCTGTAAAGTGCTGTTTTTTTTGTTTTCAAATGTCATGTCACCAACCACCATATTCTATTGTATCCTTCAATTGTAAGGCCAAAGAAAAATGAAATGCCCATAAATTTATCGTGGCGACTAGGGAGTAACTCAAGAATATTTAGTGGCACGCATATATATTTTAAAAGAAAAAGACATTCTTTATTCCATAAACGCATCACAACGGAGGATAAACCACGGACAAAACCCTCCTCTTTTATCGCAATAGAGTTCGGCGCAATTTCTCAAAAACAAAAAAAAAAAAAAAAAAATTACGAGATGGCAAAGGCTGCCACAAAAACAGAGGACGTTTCCTTTGGTTGATTATACAGCGCCCGATAGGCTGTCGGCGCAATGTGAATACAAAATTCACAGTTTTTTTTTTCTTGCTTGACCTTTTTCTCTTTTCCTATATATATCTCAAAAAATAAAAATATTTTTTCATGCTTTTCCCATCAGAGTTATGAAGGGTCATTCAAAAACCAAAGTAGGTTGAATTGTTAAAGCGTAATCAGATTTTGTCAAAATTTTATTGGTGACGAGGAGGAAATTATCAGTCACACGTTTATGACTAAGTCTATTTTACTGTTTCACCAAATATTCTAATTCTGAAGATAAATTATTGGTAAGTTTTTTTGAAAAAGATAATAATAAGAAAATAAAAACTTTTAAATATAAGTGTTAATTTGAATGACTCCCACTCTCAGTGTTGGAATTTCAAAACAAGATAACTAATAAAATTTAATGGTTTAAATGATTTCATTGTCCGTTTTCGAAAAAGTTTTAACAAAAAAATTTGACGATCTTTAGGAACTTTTAATTGTATTCGAGAAGCAAATAGCTCTATGAAAAAATTGTTCATGATCTTTTGGAAGTTTTTGTTGTATTTGACAAGGAAAATTGCCTCGCTCGTCTAATTCCACCTTTGCTCCGAAGTGAGACTATCATTATTCCTAAGAAAAAGAATCATACTTTTTATTTCAGAGAAATTGAGAGTATAGTTCTTAGGCACACGGTGTTTACATTGAGATTTAATAATCAACATATTCATCACTCTAACTAAAATTGGTCTATTCAAGCCTACAAAAAATTAAACTAAAAATAATAGCAGAGACCTATAGAGGTTTGACATTACATACATATTAAAGTACATCTAGATTAGATTGCCTTAAATAAACTCTGAACTTCGCAGAATGGCCCACTCATTTCATCGAGATAGGTAGGTTCAAGGTTGAAGTAGAAAATGGACTTAGACAAACCCTCACTTCTACTTTCATTCACATGTGAAGCATCGGGTTTTACGCAGATGTATTCAACATACCTAGATCCTCTAATTGCAACCACCCATTAGGCCTGAGTTTCAACACAGGGTTTGGTAGAGCATGCCTCTGATTTCAACCTGCTTCAACGCTAGGGATCATTTCATCACTAAAATAGGAAATATACTAGGTAAATCTTGGGCCCTACTTCCAATTGCATGTGAAGCTCCAGGTTTAAAGCAAGTGGACTTAACATACCTAAAACCTCTATTTGTAACCACCCATGAGTCTACGGTTTCAATTCGAGACTCAATAGACCCTTAAATGCAATGCACTCATCTTCGCAATCATTTGAAACCATCTTCCTCTTCACTAAGACCCTCATATCCACCGTTGAACCCAATGTGACCTTCAACCAGACAAACATTAAGATTGTGTGCCCTTGCATGTAGGTTGTGCCACATCCACTAGTCATCTATAGAAGGAGATGAGTCGTGCAAGGGAAAGGATGGATTTGCAATGATGGTTGCACCTCCACCCTACTTGATTGCTTTGTAGCCATGGTTTCCCACGAGTAAGATGTCAACACCATGCCTCTCCACAACTTCACACATGACATTCTTGGCGTGGCCCTCCACCATCTCTAATCCAAAATCGCGAAAGGTTACAATGGAAAATCCAACCCCACAAAAATGTCCTCAATGGTGTGGTTCATACATATTTAAGCAAGAGTGTAACCAAGTGACATTATCATATAATAATATGAAATAAATTTTATGCATGTAAAATAAAAGAAAAGGTGAAAAGAGACTATTTATAAGTGGGAATTTGTGATCCAGATGGATGTCGGTGGCCTCCCACCTATTTCAACTAGCTCATTTTGGCAGTTTTCCAATTTGGCAGTTTTTTCCCTAGTTTTCGGGTCCCTAACTTGTGGGGCTATTTTGAAGCCTTAAACAACGTTTTTTAGGCCTCGCCACAGGTAGAATAAATTTTGATAGATAGCAGCAAAATGTATAGTCCTCGGATAGACCTTTCCAACGGGCTATCGTGTGCCTAAAACAGAGATCGTATGCAAAAGCTACGACCCCGTGAAGTTGATGTACTAACTTACCCAAACAGGGCCCACATGACTTTTGGCACTTCATTTCCTAGGGTTAGGTTTTTCGGATATCTAGGGTTTTTGACATTCATGTTTATTGTAAAAAGGCCTTTAGAGCCTCATTGTAATCATCTTCTTGTGAATGAGTGTAGTTGTCACATCTCTTCTCAGAGATAAGGCATCACTATTCTAGCATGTTTGTTTCTGTTGCATTTTACAGTTTTAGCTTATTTCCTTCTTGAATATAAACCAGTTTTACTGTATATCTGTTATCATGTGTTAAGCATATTTTGATAATAATATGTATTCATTTCGTTCTGCGAATATATATTCTGGATCAATGGTATCAGAGCATTCTGCTCCTTGTCGTTCTTAATGCATGTCCCCAATGAGGTCAGGGTACAAAGAATTGTGTCTCAAGCTTGTTTCTCTTAAGGAAAAAATCCCTCGCACACCCAAACGACCTCTCATGGCAGAAGAAAAGAAAGACGACGAGACAAGAGATCCCTTAAAAATGTTGCTCAAGGAAGCCCTCACGCAACAAAGGAACGAGATGATGGATAGTTTTGCGCAAATCCTTTGGCGGCTACCAACAAGCGACACATCTTCCTCAAATGGAGGCACCACCCCCTTCAAGGTACAAACAAACTTCAATATTCCTATATTTGAAGGTCAGATAGACACAGATGCAGTAGACAAATGGTTGAATCTGCTAGGAGGGTATTTCTTTGTCCATAACTTCTCGAATAGAGAAAATATTACTTTTGCGCTTCTCAAAGTCGTCCCCCATGTCAAAGATTGGTGGGAAACTTTATGTGAGCAAAAGGAAACAGAGGAACCCTCATCATTTA
>CBVK0103005999.1:0-10220 GCA_900067695.1 Picea abies | reverse complement strand
AATATAATCTTCCGCAAATCATGCTTTAATGTGGTTTAATAAGAAATATCCTCGAGCCCTTCGCCTATTGATTAAAATATTTACGGGACCTGCATGATGAGTTATTAGCATTAAACCTATAGGGGACGGACGGGAGAAAATAGAATTTGGGATTTTTGTGAACCCGACAACCGGTGACAACAAAAGGTCGAAAAATGGTTAATTTTTGTAACACGGTTGGTTGAACTCAATATAGGAGAGATGAGATACTTAGAAGAAGCTCATGGGGTTTCCAATGGTCAAAATGTAGATCATAGATCTTTTGGATGAAAAATTTATATCACGGAACATGGGATATGAAAGTTTGAGCCCGCTAACCCGAGAACCCGTGACTGCAGAAACGACTAAGTATAGGATAATGTGGCGGTCGGTCATAATAAATATGTGAGAGTGTGGATTGGAGATGAGTATTCATGAGTCCACCAACCTGAGAATCCATCGTTTTGCAAAAACGACTAAGTAGTAACTATAAAGGGAGAATATAAGGGAAAAAAGGAAAAGGGGAATTTGGGTAAGTATAGAAGAGGGAAAAGAAATGGACAAAAGAAGTTAGGAAAATAGAAAAGGGGAGGGAAATTTTGGAAGAGATAATTGATATAAACAATAGGATCCAACTATGGGATGATAACCCCTGTGGGTTATCAAGAATCCAAAATCTCTCGTGACTAGGTGCTTCCACCCATTGGGCTATGGAGTCAGAGTAAGAATATACAAACTAAAAAATAAAATTATGTACAATGAGAATGATAAAGTCTTACTATAAGAAACCGTTCAAATGTTTCCCTTTGATAGGTAGCATTAATCTTTTACCCTTCATGTCTTGGAGCATATAGGAGTTAAAACCCAAGATCTTCTCGATGAATTTTGGTCTAATCTAGAGTGCTTCGAAATTTGTATGCATGGATCATTTCTCCTTGGCCTTGTTCCAAAGTAAAAACATCTCTCCATTATGGAAACTCTTTCATTTGTGCTCTAATCAAAATATGTTTTAGCACTCTATTGCCTCTCAGAAGTTCGATTCAAGGCTTCGCTCCGTTCTTCTTCCAACTTTAGCAACTGATTGATTCTCCTCTGGATGGGTGAACTATCTTATGTATCTTCGGTATTAACCACAGAGATCAACGCATTGAGATCGAGGCTAATCGTCATTTTATATTCCTTCCCATAAACCATTATATATGGAGACATATAATTTCTATTGTTAAGAGTCATTATGATTTCCCATAATGCATTCGTTATCTTCAGATGCCAACTCCTTTGGTTTTTTTCAATGGTTTTCTTCAGTATCTAAACAAGTGTTTTTTTGTAGATTCAGCAAGACCATTGCCTTGTGGATAATAATTCAATGATTGAACCATGATGATTCCATATTCTCCACAAAAATTCGTAAGCTTTGTCCCAATGAAAATTAAACCATTGTCTATGATAAATTTATCTGGGACACCAAATCTCGACAGAATATTGTCTTTGAGGAATTTAATTAGATCTTCAACATCAGCCTTCTTTAATGTCATCGCTTCTGGCCATTTTGTGAAGTAATATTTCTCCGTGAGAATGTATATATTCCCCTTGCTAGACTTCAGATTAATTTTCCCAATAACATCAAGTCCCTATTGGGAGAATGGTTGTTCTACAATTATGCATTGCAAAGGCATCACGGATCTCTTCATTTTTCCTAAAAATTGTAGGCATGACAAACACTTCCTTATTGTGGCATACGAGTCTCTGAAAATTGATTTCCAATAGAGTCATGCTCTTTTTATCTTGTGGGAAGTGGTATTAGGGAAAACGTTTCCACTGCATATTCCCTCATGGAATTATCTTATCAGTTCTTGGGCTTGATTTTCATCAACGCATATCAGTAGTCTACCATCATAATTTCTCATGAATAGTATGTCAGCAATCAACAAATATTGATTCTCCTTCATCTTCAATGTTCTTTCCTCCTTGGGGTTCATGGTGACAGGAAATTTCTTGGACCTTAAGTAGAATATATATCTTTGTACCATTATGAATCAACCAATGGTTCTCCAACTGAAATTGAAATCATTTCATCGATTGATTCTCCTTTCGTGATGAGATTGCATAAACCTTGTTCTTTGATATCTTTTAAAGGTTTAATATCGATATCATATTGTTATATCTTTACCAACCAATTAGCCATTTTCCTTCTCTCAATTGTTGATTTAGGAGAATATTCACTGGTGATGAGGGAACACAAGAAATAACATAGGAGTTCAATATGTACGTATGAAAGTGTGCTACTACTTTTACAAGAGCCAAGGCCTACTTCTCCAGTTCTAAATACCTCAATTCATAGTCATGTAGGGTTTTTATCATAAAAATTATTGGGATTTCTTCTCCTTTACTATTTTTCTGAGTGAGAATGGATGCAACAACTATATCTGTAGCAAATGAATAGATGATGAAATATATTTGAAAGTCTAGACTAATGAGGACTGGAGCAATGGTGATTTCTCCTTTGATATTATTGAACGCCTCTTGAGTATCCATTGTCTATTCGAACATCTGCTCCTTTTTCAACAAAAAATTTATCGGCTTCACTATGCTTGCATAGTCAGGAGCAAATATTCGCACAAAATTGATCTTGCCGAAAAATGATTGGACTCCCTTCTTGGATGTTAGAGGGTTGAGATTGTTTATTTCTTTAACTCTTTCTGGATCTATGTAAATCCCTTCCTTGCATACAATATGGCCCAACATTTTTCCTTGATTCACATCGAACAAGCATTTCTTTGGATTTAGAGAGACACCATATAATATACATATTTCAAAAACCTTTCTCAAATGATGGATATGATCTTCCCTTTTCTTCTTCTCTTTGGTTCTATTATCATAATCGCCTTTATTTTTTGGTCTATTTACAAATCCTCTTGTCTGGGTGATGTTTTATTGTGATTTGGGATCGTTGTTTCCCTCTTCAAATATATACATGGACATCTCACATTCGTAATAATTTTCTTGCTCAATTAATTTCTCATCGTAGACATCATCTAGAACAATCGCATTTGGAGTAGGTGTATGGGAACCCTTGGTCTTTGTTGGCTATCCGTGTTCTCAAACCTCACTCTATTTTCTAGGGAAGGGTTCCCCCTTTTCTTTGGGATTGGCATTCTTAGGTTTGGCATGTGATTATCTCCCCTTCTTAGTCTGGTTATCTCATTCTGCATTTGTTTGATGGTTCTATTCATCTGTGCAATTTTGATTCTTTGCTTAGTTTCCTATGTTGCCACAAGTTCAATCTTTACATCAGTGTGGTTCCCTTGAAAACTACTCATCCCATCATTTGGTTTTGATATGGTTGAGACTTGAATGATCTGTTCTTTCTTGAATTGGAAGCTCCTTGGTTATCAATACTTAATCCTCCCAACTTCCTTTGTACTCTTCCCAATATAATATCGTGGTCAACATCCATTTCAATTATAATTTCTTCCATCTTAGTTGCTTTAGTCATTTCCTCCTCCAAAGTATCCATTTAGAATGTTCTGATGGAATATTTTACATTCGGGGGCATTGAATTCTTATAACAAACAAGAATGACTAGGTCATTGGGTATTTTATCTTATGGAATCTTACTCAAGGTTTTCTTGAACCTGATATTAAAATATTGTATCCTTTCATTCTTCCTCAAACCAATCTGGTTGAAATTAGTGAGAAGGGTATTGTAAGCAATTGGAGGGGAAAACATAGTTAGGAACATAGCTTCGAGGTCATTAAATGAGCAAATTGATCTATTGGGAAATTTTGCATACCAGTCATATGCTCTTTCTGATAAGGTTTACATAAACAGCCTTACCATGACATCGTCATACTCAACATGATGAAAATCACAAACATCAAGAAATAAGTGAAGATGCCTATTTGCATTGATTGCTCTGTCTCTAGAAAAATCCTTTAAGTTTCCTTTAGGGAGAACATTGATATCATGTTTCTCACCTATAAGATTTAGAGGGGAATATCTTACCCTCCTTTGATTTTCAAACCCTGGGTTTCCTTGATTTCTTGCATCATCTCTTCCACCTCCTTGTCTCTCCTCATGATGCTCGTCTCAGGGTTGTTCGTTTCTTGTTTCCATGTCTATAGAGATTCTAGGGATAGTATTTTCACTTCTAAGAATAAAGAGTTTCTTTCTTCTACTTCTAGTAATGGGTCCCATGTATTCGTTTGGCTTCAATCTCGACCTTGCTCTTTTGTTTCTCTAGCTAGCCTTTGATTTCTTTGGTCTTGTCCTTCCTCTCTCCTCTGTCTTCACAAGATTTATCTTTCTTCTTCTTGGACCAAGATTTACCAAGACCTTTTTAAATATTCACAGGTCTCAGTCGTTGATATTACCAAGTTGTATAACTGATGTAATATGCTTCGTTGATTTTTCAATCCAATTTCTAGGTTGGGTTGATCAGTTTGGGAAAAAGTCATATATTCTTTCAAAAATGTTAGACCAGGTTCTAAATTTCATTTCATTCCCTAGTATGGTCACTAAAACTGTTGACGCTTGAATCCTTTAGGAATGAAACGGAAACCTCACGAGGATGTAAATCCCCCTAGAGTTTTATAGAGGTGGTACTCCTCTTTATATTTTCTTGAGATTTTTAAATATTCAAAATGTGGGACTTGACAGATGTTCGTTGTAGTAATTCAAAGAAACATAAATATTACAATAAAATAAAAGGAAATTTTTTTTTGTTTTCTTTAAAAGAAAAGTTCCTGAGAAAGAACCAAGAACTAAACACATTCACACATTTAAAGAAAATAAGCAAAATTTCCTCACATCCATCACAGTTTAAGATAAAGATATATGATCATATAAAAATAAAAGAAAATGATCTACATGCACAAGAGAACTTTGAAAGAGTGGACACATGGGAAGATCAAATAATTATAATGATAAATAAACCTCAAATACATTATATTCTGAAAACAGGGTTACAAAGAATAGTCGAGATTGTTCCCAAAATAGCTCTCTTGAAATTTCAAAAGATATATAGTTTGTTACATATTCTTGAAATTGTAAATGTGTTTGTCTTAAAGACTAGGGTTGGGCTCTGACAGACCATAAAGAAAATAATTACAGGAAAAAATCTTTTAGAAAGAATACGATGGGCGGTAGAAGGATCAACAAGGCCTGGTAAGAAGAAAATAGGAGTTATTAGTCTTCAGTTAAACCTTTCTAGTGAAAGAGGTGGAATAATTGGATGTAGTGAAAGAGGTGGAATAATTGGATGAAGGACTTGATAAAGAAAAGAAATATGTCCTTTTATCGTTTTCATCAACGGTTACAGGAACTGTCTCAACTGCTTCTTTCCCTTCATTTATCAGTTTATTGACAGCCTTCTTGAACCATTCTTCGATGTAACTTTTCATAGGTGCCACGTTGATTTCATGTCATATTTTAATATTGAACATCTCACCCTCCAAGTCTCGAAGATCAATGGAAATTCCATGTAGTACTTCTTCAATATCCTGATTTTTTACAGAGTAATCCACTAGCCATTTATCTATGGTGTTCTCATCATATACAATTATGCCATAGAATTTATCAATTGAAAATCCTTTAAAAATATCAACTTTCTCATTGAACTGTTGTTTTGTTAAGAACAACGAGTTGAATATCAACTTGGGATCTTGGAATTTGTTACTTCTACCGGCTAGGTCCACCTTCGTGAGCCCTTTGAATAGATATTCTCTCCTTATTATGGCTTGGATGCAAGCCTGAACGATGTTGTTCAAGTTCTTTATTTTCTCTATCCAGCAAGCATTCAACTGCTTGATCCGACTTGTAGAGGGAAGGTCCTCATCTCTTATCTTTAGCTTAGACATGTTGGTAACTTTAATACCAAAGGGTACCACAACATCAAGGTAGAAACCTTCTTCATTTTTTAGGTCAACATGTAGATATGCAAGGAAGGCATGCACCCTCGAGCCAAAATAAATCATTCTCTTTGAAATTTCCCAAGCTTTTGTAATTAGTGCCATTATTTTCTTGATATTATTATCCACATAGCTCATGGCTGATGTGAGTAAGCTTGAGGATCATTTTATTTTGGTTACGGGAATGGAGGGTCTGAAAATTACCAAAGGGCCGGTAGGGAGTGGAAGAGGCATCAAATTATCTTTTAGTTCCTTAATCCTTTCCTTTAACTTTGTATTTTATGCTTCAAGATTGCCAATGGATTTTTCCAATGCATAATCACTGGCTCTATGGATTCTAGAAACCTGGGAAGGCCGAATATTTATTAGGTTAACCTTTGAACGATATTTCCCATTTTTATTCTTCACATCACTCTTCTCAATAATTAATTTTTTAGATTCACTGTCAAATACAACGCTCTAAAATACAAATGATTCTTCTTCATCAAATACATCATTCTCAACAATTTCCAGTGACTGATTTTAGTGGGTCGCGCCTCTTGGCTGGTCAATGTTAGGAAACATATTCTCAATGTCAGCTTTGAGCTCCATATCCTCAAGGGAGAAGCTATTGATGTCACTTTTGACGCGGTGCTCTTCTTCCTCTTGTACAATATCCTTCCTCTTCTTCCTCAGAGGAACTTTATGTGAGATTTCAATCTTTCCTGGAGGGGGGTTCTTATCTCCTCCTCCTCCTGAACTATTGTTGATTACTTCTTTAGATGGGTGGGTCATTGGAGCACTTCTCTGAGGTGTTTTGGTATTGGGAGTAATAGTTGTGTACTGGGAAATTTTCTCACTGGGACCCTTTCCTTTCTGTTTGTAAAATTCATTGGTACTGAGTATCGTTTCTAATTCGCCAGCAGTGTGGGTAGGATTTCCCAGGTTAATATCTTCTTCTTCTCCTAGAACAATATGGATAAATGAATTGATAAAAACATTGTTAACATATGTTCCACAAAGATTCTGTTAGGGTCGAACCCTCTAATATTTTCAGTGTACTTGATATTCAAGTTGTGGAAGTGGTTTGCGAATTCATCAATTTTGTTCATATGTCTGAATACAAAATCCCCAATTTTCCAAGGCAAAGGTATGAATCGTTTTTTTCATTTTTCATGAAAAAAGTGCAGCCAAAAGTTATATTTCCTTGCAACTTCTTTAACAAGCATTCTGTTAGATATATCGTATGGAAGAGAGGAAGGATTTTCCTTAGAATCGAAAATCCTGATAACATTGTAATTTTCCATTTTCTCCAAAGTCCCCTTTCTATCCAGGAATTTACTATCCTGAGCAGATATTCTTAGGGTGTATTTTCCAAACAACAATCCTTTAAGGATCGAAAGAAAGTCATTGAAAACTTCATAAAAATGCAGGGAATATTTTTTCCTCCATAAAGCTTGGTACCAAAAGTTCACGGGGTCAAATTCACAATTCACCTTCTTGCATACAAACAATCTAGGAAATCGACATAAATACACTATCGCAAAAACAAAATAAGAAGACGTAAATAATTTCTTATCTTTTTTATACTAAGACAATTGGGAAGAGATTTCAATGGAAATCAACTTCCCCCAATAGAAAATGGCCTGCTCCTTGACAGTAATATATAAGATGTAAAGAATCATATGAGAAATGATGGAAGTATTTTCTTGGCCTGTAACTCTAGTAAATAACCAGGAAATTTCCCGAAATGGGTTTTTGAAACAACTAACCTGCAATCTGGTAATATCTTTAGGGATGTCCACGGGATTCTTCAAGAATTCATCTAAGATATCTAGGTCATTGTCATATTTTTTCAATAATTCCCTGCAATCTTCACCTTTGAAGGTGAGTGTTGGCTCTCAGAGTCTCCTCAGTTTACGAAACACTTGAGGTGAAAGGGAGATGGGAGAATGTCTTGGAGTTGAATCATCTACTCGCTTGGTATATAATTTTAGGCGCACCAGGCAACCAGTTCCTTACATTCAAAAACTTCAGGAACACAGCCTGCATGAGGAATTCCAGGCGTCCAAATTTTCCTTTTGAGCAGAAGGGGACAAATAATAAGAGTATGCTCTAGACCACTGATATTTTTGGTCCTCTCGTCCAAAAATGTTCAAAGTATCTCCATGGAACTGTTGTCGAGCTGATGCTGCCATAAGTTGATGAGATCGTTCTTTTGATCCAGACAATATTTGAAATGAGCGTTTGAGAGATATAATATAATATTCCGCAAATCATGCTTTAATGTGGTTTAATAATAAATCTCCTCGATCCCTTCTCCTATTAATGACAATATTTACAGGACCTGCATGATGAGTTATTAGAATTAAACCATACTAAATCCATATTGGGAAAAACGCGAAGGTGGCGGACACGAATGAAAGTAAATAGGATTTGGGATTTTTGTGAAACCGCCAACCCGTGACTGCAGAAGGTTGAAAAATGGTTAAGTGTTGTAACGCGGTTGGTCGGACTCAATATAAGAGAGATGAGATACTTAGGAGCTCATGGGGTCCAATGGTCAGAATGTATATCATGGATATTTTGGATGAAAAATGTACATCATGGAACATGGGATATGAAAGCTTGACCTCACTAACCCGGGAACCCATGACTGCAGAAACGACTAAGTATAGGATACTATGGTGATCATTCAGACTCAATATTTAAGAGTGTGGATTGGATATGAGGATTCATGATTCCACCAACCTAGGAACCCACCATTTTGGAAAAACAACTAAGTAGTAACTAGAAAGGGAGAATAGAAGGGAAAAAAGGAAAAGGGAAAATTGGGTAAGTATAGAAGAGGGAAAATAAATGGACAAAATAAGTTGGGAAAATAGAAAAGGGGAGGGAACTTTTGGAAGTGGGAATTGATCTCAACACTACCTTGCAATTCTCTTTATCTGGATTGTTCATATACATGCTCACAACTCCTATTGCATGTGAAATATCCAGTCTTGTGCACACCATCGCATACATCAAGATGTGAATTGTCGATGAGTATGGAACCTTGTACATGAAAATTATTTGCTCCTATGTATTGGGACACATATCCTTCATTAGTTTGGAATGATTGACCAAATGTGTACTAACTAGTTTTGCATCATGCATTTTAAATTTTTCCAACACCTTCCCTATGTACTCACCTGGCAAAAATGTTAATTTGTGATTTTTCCTCTCTTGTTATTCTCATACCAATGATTTTCTTTGCAGCACCCAAATCCTTCATCGCAATCATACCAATGATTTTCTTTGCAGCACCCAAATCCTTCATCGCAAATGAATTAGATAATTTTATTTCGAGCACACTTATATCCTACACGTTAGACCCTACAACAAGCATGTCATTTACATATAATAACATGATAATATAGCCTCCATTATCTAGTCTATTAAAATAAACACAGTGGTTAGTATGCCATCTATTATAACCTTGCAAATTTATATCCTATTGTTAGGCCCTGCATCAAATATGTCATTTACATACAAATAATAAGATAATATAGTTGTCATTATCTAGTCTCTTAAAATAATCATAGTGGTCATAATGACATCTACTATAACCTTGTTCTGTTATAACCCTGTCAAATTTCAAATACCACTTCCTTGGAACTTGCTTTAGGCCATACAATCTCTTCTTTAACCTGGATACTAAATTTTCCTTCCCTTTGACATGATACCCTTGTGGTTGTTGTATATAATAATAATCTAATTTTAAGTTCAAGATCAATTTAGACACCAAATTGGTGTATGAGACCCCTTGTTTGTGGGACAAGGGACCTCCTTCATGAAGGGATTTGATGATTAAAGTCTACATAAGTATACATACCCTACCCCTTATGGATTTGAACCTCTTCCTCCAAATCCCCATGGAGAAAGGTTGTATTTACATCTAATTGTTCAAGATGCAAACCTTCTACAACCACTAGACTTAAAATAGTTCTAATTGAATTCATTTTGACAACATAAAAAAATATTTCATCAAAATCTATACCTTTCTTCTATGAAAAACCCTTTACAACAAGTCTGGTCTTGTACCTCTTTTTGTCTCCATCTTCTTCCTTTGACATGTATACCCATTTATTCTACAATTCTTTTTTACTTGCAAGAAATTGAACCAAGTCCCAAGTCTAGTTATGTACCAAGGATTCCATCTCATTTTTCATGTCGTGCTTTCACTTCTTTATAGTTTCTACCTACATTGCCTCTTCACATCTTTCTGGTTCACCAGAATCAGTCAACAATAAATAATACATTGAAGGAGAGTA
>CBVK0103005975.1:0-28821 GCA_900067695.1 Picea abies | reverse complement strand
GGATGAAAAGAAGGTTCAAGAGAGGTGGCTGTTTCATTTTTTAACGAGCTTGACATAGCAAAAGAACTATGCTTAGGATCTCTGTTTCATTTTTTAACGAGCTTTCCATAGAGAAGATAAACTATGCTCATGGGTTTGTCTGGATCATGGCTTCCAAGAGGATAATGCTCTGGAAGGGTACCATGTCAAAAGACAAAACTTAGTCATGGCCTCCAAGAGATCTTTGCTGGATGGAATATAATCACTCTGGAAGGAACACATGCCGAGGGTTGCGAGAGGAGTAAGGAGATCAGGATCCAGTAACCCTACCGAAGAAATCACCATGTCCACTACCAGATCCAAATCATCGGAAGTTGAAAGAATGGGAGACGATAGAAAATTGACATCAGGAGGGGAGATAGACTATATATCTGCCCGAATTTCTTCATGAGGGGGAAGAAAAGAGGATCTATGATGGTTATTATCCCAAGGTAACTTGTTAATGCGAAGCATCTCCAGAATAGATTCATCTGAAGAAAAAGTTGGGGAAATGTAGTCTATCGCAAACGACAAGGAACTCAACTGTGATTGCATCGAGGAAACGTCAGGCACCAATAGATGTTGGTCATCTGACAAGGGAGAAATAGATTGGATAGAAATGTATGACATTTTGGCTGGACTAAGTGACATGGTGTCACCAAGTGCATCAAATTCCAATGGACAAGGTGCAATCCAAGGGTCAGATGATTCCAAAGATTGATAAGCCGTGTTCGAAATCATATCGACAGTGGAAATATGATGTGTGGTTGGTGGAAGTGGTGTAGGGAACGTACACATGAGGCTAGAATATTTCAGTAAGCCAACACCAATTCTTTCATACGTGATCTTTTGGTCTCCCAAGAAAGGAATATCTTGTGATCAACAATGACAATTTTGCCCTGATGAGGAAATTGGACACATAAAAAAACTGACGAGGCAACAACAGCCATGGCATAAAACCAACTTCTTCCAAGTAACAAGTTGTAATAGAGGGGAGCATTGACCACCTTGACATCAATAGTAACATTTTTTCCACCCAATTGGATGGGCATGGACTGTAAAAGCCCATGGGGATGAAAACCTCGCTTGTCAAAGGCGCGTAACATCGTTGGGGATTTTTTGAGTGCTGGTGATTTTAAACCCTTCCAACACACCAAAGACATGACACAAGTCGAAGCTCCGTCATCCAGAATAGTTCATTGGATTTGTTGATTGTGAACAACAACATCAACTTGGAAAGCAAGTTGGTGGGAGAGTCGAGATGCATAATTGTCCAGGTTAAACATGATATGGTTGGATGACTCAGGATCAACAGCGCCAAGGGTGGCCAAGAGCGTTCTACATTGACTGGGGCAGTGCTGTAGAACTTCTAACGCAGACATAGCACATGATGCTTGAGCCAAATCTTCAATGATGTTGTAGTTCTGGGTGGCACGCGAACTAGGATTAAAGGTAGCTTTACGTATAGTTCTCTTAGGAGGGCGTAATATAGAGTCGAACGTGGGTTTCTCAATCTAGAGTGGTCCAGACGGAGGATTAACTGGTGGAAGCCTAATGAAGGATGATGATGGATCCGATAAATCATCAGTACCGTTAGTGTCTTTTCCTTTGTCAGGGTTACCTAGTGTGTCGTATGTCTTAGAGAGAGTAGTCAAATTGATCCCATTAAACATATAAATATGTGCACTTGATGATGCCTCATCATGAGGATCGCTAGAACTGCCCCCAGGAGAGGGGGTTTGAGCAACCATGGATTGTTGCTGTGAAAAGGCTGAGCAAGCACAACGGGTTGTGACTTTATTTGGAAAATTTTGGCCACTTCATTGCGAAGTGGATAGTCTCAAGTGTAGTGATCGTCACCACAAATGATACACGAGAATTTCAGTTTCCATTGTGGTTGCTTTTCGGTAGCAAGTGTTTGATTTTTTGGTTGTTCATTATTATTTTTTGATTTATTCTTTGTCTTCTTCTTACCTCCAGATTGTTGTGAAGGGGAAGATTGAACTGCATTCACCTTAGAGATCTAAGTTTGGGGGGAGGTAGAGGAGGGTGTAGTCAATTTGGAAAAAGATTGAGTTTTGACAGAACCGATAACACCATCCGCATGAGATGAGGATGATGGTTTAGAAGGATCAGTATTAGCTCGAGCAACATTCAGAAGTAAATCATACAAAGTACCAAATTGGGAATAAACCAAATCTAAATACTGAGCCCGAGTGATGGATTGTTCCTCTGTGACCGCACCACCCATAGCGACATTACGAGCGATCGGGGGTAACAATGATTTAGTAAACCATTCCGCCAATAGTATGTCAGGAATCCTGCCTTGATCATCCTTCGTCGTCACCTCCACTCATGAATATGGTCAGAGATATGAAAAGCGTTAGTTTGATGAAGGGAGGTCAAGAGTTCAGTACTTGTCTCGTAGCGAATAGGCAGTTGAAAGTGCGTGAGGAAAGACATGGCAAGGGAATTGAAATCATGAAAAGAAGAACATGGTAGTTCAATATACCACTTTGCTGCCAAATCGGTAAGTGTTCGTTGGAAAAGATGCAAATGTATAGAATCATCCATGAGGGAGATCACAAATGGAAAGTCATCACATGGTTGTTCGGATCTTCACCAGGGTTTCCGTCAAATTTTGGAATATCAGAAGGAAATTTAGCTGGAATGATTGGCCAAACCAGTGAATGAAAAATAGGATCATTAGTTATCTGAGACAAGTTTGGGAGATCCAGAGTCGCAAGGAAAGGTAGATGTTGGTTAATTTGTGAATGATACTGGTGTGGCATAGGAACACCAATAGGACCATAAATTGGGTTAGGTGGATAGTTGTAACCAGTAGGTCCTCCTACATATGGTTGTTGCTGGCCAGGATGAGAAGGATTCAATAATGGATGAGAAACATTGGCATAACCCAGTGGGTTCTGAGCACTGTAGGTTGGGTGATTTATTTTCCCATGAGGAGGATAAACATGTTTCCCTTGAGAATGGTAAGGAGTAGATCCCAGAGGCAGATACACATTAGACCCATGAGGAGGCTAAGATTGTGGTCTCGGAGAACTCCAGGTGGTGTTTGGGATGCCGCTCGGATAAGACTGTGCGTAAGATGTTTTGGAAGGAACAGGATTGGATACTCCTCCTAGTGGGTTATTATACGAGTGCCCCCTAATGTGGGGTTGAGTAAAAGTGCCTCCTGAAGATACTCCCCAGGATTGTGAAGGGTTTCCATCAAACGAGGGTTTCCCCCCTGCCAGTGGTGGATTTATGACCGAGGTATGACTGGAAAATAGAGGTTTCCCTCTAGGAGGAGCATGAAAAGGGGGCTGTCCCCCAGGAGGGGTAGGCCCACCATGGAAAGGTAGTCCTCAAGGAGGGAAAGGTGCATTGGATAGTGGTTTCCCTCTAGCCGGTTGTGTTTGGCCAACAGGCGTTTGTGTTCTCGGGTGAGAAGATGTCCCAACAAGATCATGTGGAACATGTGGAGCTGTAGAGTAAAAGTTTGTAGAAACAGGGGTAGAGATTGAAGTGCTTTGGGGATGAGTAGAGGTGATGAGTCCAACATTAGGATGGAATTTTTCTGGTGTAGCAGTAGGGTAAATAACCTGATCAACTGGGTGATTCATGGTTTGACCGGATGGTCCTGTTTCACTAGGAGGGTCATGAGGATGAAAGGGTTGTCGAATAGATTCGAAATGTTCATAGAGATCGCGTCACGATGAAGTCCTCCATACAGAACAAGTAGGTGTGGGATTGGTTTCTACTGCTGTGCTAGGATGAATAGGAGTCCTATACTCATCACCAAAGATTGGTTCCGTGGATCCCATATATGTTTCGGTAAAAATCCTCTTCGGCAATCATGGGATCTCTTTGTCTATGACGTTCCCAAGGGAATCTAAATGAACTAAAAGTGGTTCGAGAGGGTTTACCAACACAGATGTAGTGGGATTTTCAACCATGACCAAAGCACCTTTTGAGTTATCTAACGAAGGAGAAATAACACTTCTAGCGTCAGATTGATTTTCTACCTCTCTACGGTAGTTGTCTTCTGGAGGGTTAGGAGGTAAGGGTTGATATCCTTCTGGAGGCAGCCCTTGCATCCTACATGATCGGTGAAGACCTTTATCATCTACAGGCTCAATTGTGGAGAAAAATAGAACACACTGAAAATCTAGGGCCAACTAACAAAAAGAAACAGCATGCGCTAATAAAATCTAGGAATCAACCAAGAAGACAAAACTTCTCTCGATGATCGTACTAGCTGGTGATGAAATCCAACGTCGCGTGATCAAGTCAAGAAGGGGCTAGGATATGGTGGAACAATTACAGTGGTGACCTGCTTAACAGACTTTCACCTTGGTGCAAGCTTCCATGCAGTAATTGTGGATTTACCCTCCAAGGAGCCCGAGTGAGTTTGACCAATGTCTATTCTAGGTACAGTGAGACTTCCCTTCACTATCACCTTGTGTAAGTACCTAAAGATTATGGCAACTAAAGACACCAATTTGCAGTGATTCCCTGGGTGGGTATAGTCGACAGTCCGATCTGAAATGTATGGTCAGGATAACAAGTCCGAAATCAACCCGAGAGGCTCCCACACATAATCGTGGGTATACCTCCAAGCGACCCCCAATATACGATCCGACCACTACAAAAAATTGAACCACGGAGGGATAATCTCTGTAATTTGCCTGAATGCGACCTCGTGCGTAACCCCAGTGTGAGAGGGGGATCCAAGAAAACCAAAACAACTATTGGATTTGACTCTCCCTAGCTCAAGATGCTAATGTTTGTTTTTAAAACTTTGGAGAGTTGTACTCACAGCCTAATCCAAAGTGCTAACCCTAGTCTACTGTTGATGGAAGATCCTAAAAACAAAAATGTTCTAGATAATTTTTAATTAGTGTTCATTTTACAACTGTTCTTTACTCAAAGGGTGGACGAAAGTGAAAATGATGGAATGAGGACTCAATTCCCAAAAATATGCATGAAAGATGATAAGAAATCATTTCTTTTCAATGAACACCTATTTAAGGGAAAGAGAAAGAGTCATTTTCACTTTCAAACACTAATATGAAATGTCCTCTATCAATTGGTTTTCAATCAAATCTAATGCAATGCTAAAACATTTTCAAAAATGCCTTCTAATATGCAAACCAATCACTAATATGTGTCTTTTTCATCTGTATGCAAATGATGATTAATTCAATGCAAAAAACTTCTCCTACTAACTACCCTTTCAGATCAAGGAGATTCAGACAAGTATGAGCATATTTCACACAAACGACACACACCCTCTTGCTGTGATTGAAACAAGAAGCAAACAGAAAGCAAAAGATAACAAAGAAAAATCAAACAATTCACACAAAAGAGAGATGTTTTAAGAACAATGACCTCAAAGAACTAAACAAGATGATTCACCGATTGTTGATGCCCTTCACCAGAGTTCTCGCTCAGTCGGATAGGAGAGAAGAAAGTAGTGGATTGATTTCAAGCTCTCAACAACAATAACTCAAAAATAAGGAAGAAGGCCACCAACTCTGAACAACAAGGTGCTTATTCCTTAGAATCAAAGGGTCAAATGTCATTAGGAATATGTAATGAAGCATCAAGAAGCTGGACAAAGAAAAAAACAGAGACTGAGTTGCAAAAAACACAATTCTGGAAGGTAATTTTGCAAAAAAGAGGCCGATGCTCTGGTGTAAGGGCCACCAGAGTGTTATAAAGCTATGTCTGAGACCTTTAGAGAGTGCTGGCACTGGGCTAACATGGGCACAGGGGCGCCAGGCTTCAAAAACTCAGAAAAAGGTAAAAAAAAACCAAAAACTCAGTCAATTTTTTGTCAATCAGGATGCATGTGATGGATTGAGGATTGAATCAGCAAGTGCAATCATATATACAGGGTGAAAAAGGCCTATAGAAAACAAATGGTAAGACAAGGTCTATGAGGAAAAACCAAAACCAAAAGTTTCGATTCGATTCCCCAGTGGAGTCACCAATTTCTGTTGAAGGAAAATCTCCCTGCGGACAGGTAGATCTCCTCAAAGAGCTAGACTCTTAACTCTAAGACAGAAAGTGCTTATCATGGTCAATGAATTCCTCTTAGGTATACAAAAACTAATGCATGAAGAGGAAGGAGGAAATACGTACCTTTTACCGGTGTTTGTCCTTGCACGCTCCGAGTTGAACTCCAATCTTGCGCTCCTCGATAAGCCCTGTGGACAAACAAAGTACAACCACTTCCTATTCTATCGAGATTAGTTCGAAGCAGACCTATCTACTTAGAGACAAATTCATGTAATTTCTAACACAAATTAGAAAGAAACAGGCCAATCAAATTACATTAATGAGGACAAAACGTTACTTATAGCCATAGATGGAATGTAGCAGTTTCGTCAAGTTCTCCTTGCCTAACCCTTGCTCAAAAGCTCCATGATCGGAATGACGATAGCTTCACTGATTAGCCTCCACTTCATTGTGTGTTTCTTATGAGATCATAGGTTTCATTCTTCTCATCCCTTCTCCAAATATCACTTATGAGATTATAAGTTTGGTATGATTCTCCATCTAGATCCCCTTTTCACCATGAGAAATCCTGCTTATATAGGCTTAGAGGGGCTCAACCACTTGAGATATATTTGGGGTAAGTTGAGGATTTTCCTCCTTGATTTAGGGATCTTCCCTAAGATCATGGCTGGACTAGGGATTCGAATCCAAATGCCTTCCAAGATTGCAAAGATCTTTCCCCCATTCTTCTCAACAAACCAACTGCTGCCCAAAATAGGTAGCACTCCCTCAAAAGGAGTGTAAGAGTGTTATAATGCTCCCTAGCAAGGTTTAGGGGGGGTGCCAACACTCCCAAAAGTAGTAGCACTCCTCCAAAAGGGCAGAGGTAGTGTTATAATGCTCCCATATAGTGTATAGGGGGGCGCCAACACTCCTGAGAGAGGTATAGGGGAGCGCTCTCCTCCAAAAACCCAAATTCGATGGTTCTTTCAGATGGCAAGAGGTACATAACTCTAGTTAACCATTCCTCTTCTTCCAAACCAAGTGTTTGATGTGTGTCAAGTGTCCTCTTTATGTCATTATAGGCATGACATAGGCATCATAACAATATACTTTTCCCGACACTTGCGACACTTGTGAGGAAAATGCGACACTTGTGACACTTGTAATGATGAAACCTGCGACACTATTGAAGTGAGT
Source organism: Picea abies (assembly GCA_900067695.1). NCBI lineage: Eukaryota > Viridiplantae > Streptophyta > Pinopsida > Pinales > Pinaceae > Picea > Picea abies. The sequence continues at coordinate 21,597 of CBVK0103005975.1, read as the reverse complement.
AATTTCTAAGTGTAACACAAAGGTTCAACAGACACAAGCCTTGGCAAACAATAAACTTAGGGGAACACAGAGGAAACTGAGACCTCGAACCAGGAAACCGAGATCCCAAGCCAAGAAGAAAGACCCCTCGAGACAGATACACTAGGTAAATAGGTCAAGGATCAAACAAAGATACCCTCAAAAGGGGTAGGAGACACGCCATTTCCTACATCAAATGTACCGGAAAGACCCCCAGAGACAGATACACCATGTAAACAGGTCAAGGATCAAACAAAGATACCCTCAAAAGGGGTAGGAGACACACCATTGCCTACATCAAATGAATCGGTCACAGATGCTGCCATGAAACAAACATCCATAGAAATCGATAGTCCCATTCCATCCATCACACCCTTACAATATACTAAGGGGAACCCCGATGTGGGAACAATATTCAAATATTATCTAACACCTATCTTTGTAGAAGAGTTACCTCATAGCGATTTCTATTTTAGAAAGAAAAGGAAAGCCATGGTGAAGCGAGAAACACACCAAAGGGTGGGTGCAGCGGCCAAAATATGCAAAGTATTAACTAATGGAGAAGCCTTAGTAGAGTTAGAATTCACCGAAGAGGTAGCAGGAACATTGGGGGCTTATGCAACAACCAACCAATATTCAGTCAGGACCTTGAAGGAACGGTTGAAACAAAAAGACCTGTTAATTAGCAAATTACAGAATTAGATAACATCTGTAGAGATTAATACCAAGAATGAGGCATACAAAGACCTTGAAAAATCCAGAGCAACTGACCAATAGGAAATCAGACAACTCAAATCCAATCTCGAGAAAATGCACCAGTTGGCTCAAATAAGCCAAACATGAGCCCATCAACAAGAGCAGTTAATCCAAATTAAATTCTATTGAAGGCCAGGTTATAGATATAATGGTATTCCAAACTCAAGCCATGGAAATACAAAAGAATATATAAGCATCTCAACAAGGTCTACCTTATAAAGTAGAAATAATCCAGAATCATTTTTAGATGATAGATCAAGTGTTAAATAATATCACCTTACGAGAAAGAGGAGCTAAGGCAGCTCGAGGTGTCTTCCAGGAGGCTATTATATCATCAACGAAAGAGGAAATAGTCATCGCTTCCAGATTATCGATTCCAGAGAAAACCAGTGGTAACATCCTGCTAAAGGCATGGGAGCACAATATAGCAGAAAACAGAAAAATGGCTAAAGAGGTGAGAGATTCTTGTGAAGAAACATTTGGCCTGCTAAATAAAAAAATGTTAGATCTTGATAAGGAAAGTAGCTCTGGGACGTTGGGTAAAATCAACATAGCCAAACATCTACTAGATATTAAGGAAAATGTGGAAAGAGACCAAGTTGATCTCTCTCAGATAAGACAAGTTGACATTGCTCAAATAGATAAATGGTTAAGAAAACCAAATCTACAACTATTGTCTATCATTATAGTAGATGGGAAAATAGGAGAAAGGTTTCCACAACTGGATAAGAAATGTTACATTTTCGAGGCAAATGACCAAACATAACCTTCCAAGTTGATAACTCAGTTGGTAGAAAGGTGTATCAATTGTATTGAACAGGGGAAAGGGAACACTTCTAGAGGCCAGTAATATAGTTGCTCATACTACCTTATTTTGGAACTAGGAGAGAAAGAAAGGAAAATGCCCTCCCAGCATGAGAGAAGACAAGGGATAATGAAGTGAAGCATTTCATCTCCTCATTTGTTACCGAAACCTTAGAATGATAGAATTTCAAATGCTTAAATATTGTATAAATATACATTTTTGAGAAAGAATCAGGGGTTGTTTTTTTCCGATTGTAAAGGAGAAGACTCTCTTTATTGAGAATTAATACAAATGCAAGCCAAAGATTCTACATCCCATCTATTCTGAGTTATGTGTTCTTCTGTCTTTCCATATTCCAACATACTTTCATATATATTTCTTTTATGAATGTTTAAACCACAATTTAGTACAACATCTATTGTGGTTATATTTCACTTAGTAATCTGATAACAAACAAATTTTCCTCTGTATTTACTGTTAGCAAATACAAGACCTGCATGTTATTTATATACTATATTTTATACTTCATTGAAGGTTACATCATTTCACTTTCTTCTTCTGTTACAAAGTAAGATTCCTCAGTAATTGATGCCTTTATTTGATTAGCAACTTTATGTTTTCTTTCAATTCATTCAATATTTCAAATTTAACTCAGATGCAAGAAACAACCTCTGAGCTGTTATAATATTAATTCAATTTAAAGATTTTTTCTCTTATAACTTCGGTGGTAAGAGGCGAACATTGAAACTTTTCCTCATTTCCTGATGCCTGACATTATACTTGAAGCCTTAGTATAAACTCAGGAACAACATCTTTTTGGCACCGTTGCCGAGGATGGAGAAATGAAGTTATTTTTCCCTAGAGAATGACATTTGTAAGTTTCTCTCTTTGATAGTGAACAAATATTGAATACATTATAAAGTCTAAGTTTTTATTATTCACTTGGAGAATCCACATTTAAATAAGCTGGCATCCGGTCGAAGGAACAACAGACAAAACTTGGATGATAAGTAGACCATGCCTGTTTCTGACCCCGAAAAAATTCTAAAGCCAAGAGGATTCCTTAAGCAAGCTACCGTGGTTTACCAACGTAAATCCACACAGTCTAAGGCTAAGATTCCACTAGAACCGTTAACTCCGCAAGAAGTTTCCACACAAATCCTTTTCGGATTTGTGATCAAACACAAGATTCCTTTAAATCCAGGTGTTAAACTTTTCAAACAAAATCTCAGATAAATCAATCCCATATTATTTCCCGTGGTCGAAAAAGAAGTAAAAAATCTCCTGGATGCTAAAATAATTGTACCACTTAGGTACTCTGAGTGGGTAGCTAACCTGGTCCCAGTTAGGAAAAAGAGTGGAGAAATCAGTCTGTGTGTAGATTTTAGAAATCTAAATAAATCATCTCTCAAAGACAATTATCCGCTACCCAAAATGGATCATGTTTTAGAAAAAGTGGTCGGAGAAAATAGAATGTCAATGATCAATGGTTTTTATGGTTACAATCAGATTTCTCTCAACGAATATGATAAAGAAAAAAATGCGTTCACCACCCCATGGGGTACATTTATGTATGACAAAATGCCATTTGGTTTGATGAATGCAGGTGCTACTTTCGAGCGAGCTATGGAAATCACCTTCGTCGACGAAAGAGATAAATTCATTGCTATTTATCTTGATGATCTGACCATTTTTTTGAAATCCGACAAAGATCATCTAATACACCTCAAGCATATGTTCAAGAAATGTCATAAATTTGGTTTGTCTTTAAATCCCAAGAAATCTCACTTTGCAATGCAAGAAGGTAAACTCTTGGGACATATTGTATCTCGGGACGGAATTAAAATTGATCCTAAAAGGGTCAAAGCTATAGACACTATAAATATTCCTAGAAATTTAAAAGAAATTCAGTCATTTTTAGGGAAAATGAATATTTTGAGAAGATTTATCCCGAACTTTGCTGAAATTGTGAAATTGATCACAGATATGCTTAAGAAGAAGAAAAAAGTTAAATGGACGGCCGAAGCTAAAACATCATTTACACACATAAAGAAAATTATAGGTGAAGCACCTATACTCGCAAGCCCTGATTATCTGAAAGAATTTTTGATCTTCTCATTTGCATCCAAACACACAATTGCAGTGGTACTCCTCCAAAATAATGAATAAGGTTTCTTGCAACCAATAGCATTCTTCAGTAAAATCCTTAGAGACACGGAGTTGAGGTATGACATAATGGAAAAGCAAGCATATGCTATGGTGAAGGCACTAAAGGATTTCATAACCTACTTATTACACTCCAAGATAATTGCATATGTACCTACCAGTTCCATTAAGGACATATTGGTACAGCCTGATAATGACGGGAAGAGGAGTCGATGGCTTGCTAAAATTCAAGAATTCGATCTAGAGGTGAAACCGACAAAACTCGTAAAAGGACAGGGTTTTTCTAAGCTACTGGCCGAATCAAATTTCAGAGCACTTGGGATAAATAACCTACAAGGATATGAAGGATGTTTGGACATAGACAAATTCGACGACCAAGTAGCTACAACCAAAATCAAAGAGAAGTTCACATCTTCAGTTTGGTATAAAGATATAGTATCTTATCTCCTGACTCTGAAATGCCCAAGCAATATGACTCCATCTAAAACTATAACGTTGAAATTGCATGCGGTAAAATACTGTATCTCAGAAATCCAACTGTATTGGAAAGACCCTCTAGGCTTTCTCCTAGTTTGTTTAGTAGAATCAGAAACATAAAGAGTCATAAATGAATTTCACGAGGGAGTGTGTGGAGGACATCATGTGTGGAGAGAAACAACTTATAAAATCCTAAGAGCATGATATTATTGGACTAAATTATTCGCAGATGTGAATGCCAAAGTTAGAGCCTGTAACTCTTGCCAATTATTTTTAGGCAAACAAAAACTTCCAACGTTACCTTTGGTCCCGGTTAAAACGAAAGCCTCATTTCAACAATGGGGATTATATTTAATAGGCTAAATCAATCCACATTCCAGTGTGCAACATAGATGGATTCTGACCACTACCAATTATTTCACCAAATGGGTAGAACCTATCTCGACCAGCAAAGCGACAGATTCAGTGGTGATACATTTCTTGGAGGAAAACATATTATCTAGATTTGGCTGTCCCTGCAAGACAGTTACAGATAATTCCCAAGCATTCAAATCTATGGAAATGGTTAGATTTTTCCAAAAAATACAATATTATACTGGGCCATTCTGTGACGTACTACCCTCAAGGCAATGGGTTAGCCAAATAATCAAACAAAAGTTTAATCACCATAATTAAGAAGGTGTTGAACGAAAATAAGAAAGCCTGGCATGTGCATTTGAAATATGCTTTGTGGGAAAATTAGATAGGCACCAAGAAATCGATCGGTACTTATCTGTTTCAAATGGTATATGGGACTGATGTAGTACTACCCATAAATTTGGCTCTACCTGTAATGAAACTTTGGCAAGATGAAAAAGAAGAACCAAATCATGTCACAAGAAGAATAAATCAACTGATTGAAGTTCAACAAAATAGGGCCAAAGTGGATGAAAAACTTCAGAAATATCAAGACAACATGAAATCCATGTTTGATAATAAGGCTAAAGATAGGGAATTCCTCCCTGGTGATTTAGTTTTGAAATGGGATGCTAGGAAAGAAGACTTGGCAAAACATGGAAAATTCAATCATATCTGGTATGGACCATTCAAAGTTACAACTTCTGAAGGGAAGAACTCATTTCTGCTAGAAAATATGGACGGTAAAATCCTCAATGCCCCTATCAACGATCCTTATTTGAAGTACTTTATGCAATAAACGATTTCCAAAGTCCCACTATATATACTGGTTTGTGTTTTCTTTTTTTTACAGTTTTTCGGTATGTTTTACTTCCACCGCAAATAAAACAGGTTAGTGATTTCATAGAAAAGGAAATATAAAATAGTTAACACATTGAACTCTGTGACTCATAAAACCCTGACACTCTTCATGTTGTTTTCATGTAGAATTTTTGTCGACATCTCAAACATCAGAAAAAAGAAAAACTAGTGGTCGTATATCAGAAAATTGGTTATCCTGAAACAGGTGATAAATAAATAATTTACTTAGATGAGCACGAAGTGGTAAATTGAAGGTATGAGTCTCTGAATTGTTTATATATCCAAAGAATATCACCTGGTGCAACAACGGTCTCATATGTATAAAGACACTTGCCTGATTTATTATCAGAAGAACGAAATTTTATTATAGATTATAAAAATTTCCTCTAGATAAGATAAAAACGATTAAAATAAACCAAAAAAGAAGAAATAAAGCGACCTCAAAGAAAAGGTTCCAAGAGTCAGGTTTACATTATAAACTACTACATTTACAAAATCTGAAACCTTCTTTTGTCACCCTGTTCAAATTTTGGTGTAGTCTCCCTTGACTCCATACGCCTTCCCATGGCCCCCACAGAGAAAAAAGGGGTCACACTTTAACTCTAAAAGCCGACAAACAAATCTTTGGAAAAAGGGCAAGTCCTCATGACTCCTCGGATTTCTACTGAACAAAAGTATGTATAAGCTAATATTAACTCTCTTAGTTCTTTTAACAGGTTTAAAATGGTTAGTATTTCTCAAAGAAGGCCCTTGGAAATAAAAATCCCCCATAAGAATTTTCCTGCAGACTAAGATGTTTTGAAGGTCAAATGAAGACTAGTCCAGAGTAATCAAAGTGAGTTAACAGACCTCTGTTGCTAAATTACAAACAGATATCACCCCTGGTATACTTTATACAAATTGATTGCCCCCACTTCATGTTTTAAAAAGAAAAATATAAGATAGATGGTGAAAGGAAATTTATAAATGATTGCCCCCATCTAGTCCAAAAAAAGAGATGATGAAAGGAAATTCATTAAATGATTTCCCTCATCTCATCATTTAAATGCAAAGTTACAAATTGAAGTGGTGAAAGGAAATTCAATAAAGGGAATCAGATAACTTCACTGAGGTACTGAAAAGGCTCGCTAGCAGTGAAGCAATGTCTAAGAAATCTATAAGGTTGTTATACATGAATTATATTGTACTCTGGTGATTAGTTCTCTTTTCAACTATATATGCATCCTAAGTTCACGTGGGACTCCCTAATTAAAAACACTGAAGTTACTTCACCTTGATGCAAGAAAGATCAACTGAACTTGTTAGAATTTTTAAGGTTGTTTTAATTATCTTAAACAGATCCGAAATCAGTTTCAAGGAAGAGGAAGTCATCGATAGGCCTAAACTTGAGATTAGTGGATGATTAGGTTTAGAAATATTTCAGAGATAAGGTTGAAACCTTAAATTTTCCTCTATGTGTTTCATGAAAATAAAGTAATGACTCCATTCACCCAATAAAGGAACTTGGTCTACTGTTCTTCTCGTCCCGCAGGGAGACGAGATCCCTAGATGGATCCTATGTTGGAACACATATATTTTTCAAATACTCCAGATATTAAAGGATTGGAATCCGCCTACCTTTTAAACAACAAAACGCTAACGATAAACCTCAAGCATTGGATTTCGGGGTTTCGCAGATCTAATAGTCCAACATGTCGAAGCTCTCAATGCCCCGACATGCAAAATAGCGAAGTCGGGTTAACCTTAATCATGATCACCGAAGCATTAAAAAGTAATTATCACTAATTTAATACATCACACCTTCGCGAGTCGGGAGTCACGCCTCGAGAAACCTTCGAGTGTCTCGATATGTGATGTTGTGAAAGTGACTTAAGATAAACCTGATTAATTACATGGCTAATGATAATTAATTGTTATCGCGACTTCGCGATTCAAAAGTTTTTCCTTGAACAACAACTTATAACCCCAATACTCTAGGTCGCAAAATTTCCAAACTAATTGCAATTAATTAAAAACTTTAGCCAGATTAAAGTTAATTAATCAAATCATAGTTTCACAAATTTGGGGTTCATAGTTCGAGACTAAGAGTAAAATTACCCGATACTACAAATTCCAAAAAAATATTAAGGACTAATCACGATTAATTAAAGGTTTAAACTGGATCAATTAATATCTTAATCAACCTTTTACTTTGTAAAACTTACATGCGGAAATTAAAATCTTCTACGATTCCCCCAAGTCATGAAATATCAAGCATTTATGGCATTTATAAGAGGATTATAGAAATGACTGGAAATAAGATCTTACTTATCTCCAAATCTTTCTATTAAAAGAATTAAATGCTGTGTCAGCAAGGACCCACGTAGACTAGAGTGCTCAATGTGAAAGGATTTATGTCATTAGTTGAATTTCATTCTAGTTTTCACAGATTCAGCTTAGCAAGATAACCATTGTTTGTATTTTCATCCTCTGTGACAGGAAATACAGTTTCAAGATTCTATATCATGGCTCCATGGAAAGTGCCCAAAACAGCTGGTGAAAGTTCAGGCTAGAGTTAAGATATTCTTTCTGATAGCTCACCTAGAAACATAGATGTAGTCAAAACATGGATACATGTTTTCAACACATTGTAATATGAGTTAGTAAACTACCTAGATGATTCGAGCGACAATGAAAAAGAATACTTGTATATCAAATACAAGTTTGTTGCTCAATCAGAGATGTACAAGGTAGCAACAAGGCCACGACTCTTTCCCTATTATGATATGATCGGATGGGCACTAGATCACATAGATGTCCCAACTAGAACAATATTCAATTATCAGAAGGTGGTTGTTGGGACATTTCAGCCAGAGAATCTACAGGCAATGTACAAACTGCTTCCCACACCAAACTTTACTTACAATGTCAAATTATTAGAGGGTTTCAAAAAGAAATAATGTGAGAAATTTTGAAAAATCTTATCCAACCTGATCAAGGATTGGTGCTTATGCCCTGAAAAGTTTAGAGCTGATTCTAATGGTCTGTACACTATCTCATCGTTAAAGTCACAGTTCATGTATATAGCGATGATGGTGTGCAGACTTTAAGGGAAAGAGAATACTACACATTTATATCTCCCATGAGTACCGTGTATCCACACAGTAGCAGAGGGATACTCTTTCGACTGGGCCAAAATGTTGTCAGACAGTCTGGCCAGGCAAATTACAGAATATCAAACACAAAATGTGAGTGGGAAAGCAACTTCATTTTACATGTTTTCTTACATTATGGATGCCATTTTCTTCATGACACCTTTTCCATTAATGAGCTGGAACTGGACTCCAAATAATGAAGAGCCTATTCATGTGTACCACTCAAAACTCTGGGAAGATAAAGCCAAAGACTTTGTCTATGAGATTTTGAACTGGGTAATGGTACCAATGCATGTTGTTATCTTCAGCCACCCACCTCTTAGGATTTCATATAAAGTCGTGGCCAACTTGGGCAGCATGGCAGACTGGTACATAGAAGAATAGTTCTTTTATATTAGGGTTTTTGGCTGTTCTGTTCCCCCATATTCCCTGTCTTTATTCTTACTAGACAGGCTAGCATGTCATGAGGTTTCCAAGCAAACAATACTCAACGGAATCAACAAAGAACTCAAAGGAGTTCAGAAAAAGGTATGGCCATCCTTTCCCCTACACATTGATACATTTTCTTTATTTGATTTCGACCATTCCAAAGTGGAGGCCACGACCTTAGAGGAAATGAAACTAGTAGACATTGAATTCAAGAAGCATGAACCTAATAAGGTCGTGGGTAACCACATGGCAAGTTGTGGTATAAAAATATATGAGCACAAAGACTCTCCTCATGATGAGATTTTTCGAGGAGCGAGATCCTACTCAGAAGTTTTAAGTCAGGTTTGAGCTTTACCACCTGAAGGGATGATCGAATTTTACAAATTTCAGGAACATTAGAGAAGTGGCATCCCCAAAGTTTTGTAGGGAAAAGTCTCAAAACCTCCAGGTATACAACAAATAGAAGCCAAAGGTTCAATAGACACAAGCCCTGGCAAACAAGAAACTCATAGGAACACAGAGGAAACTGAGACCTCAAACCAAGAAACCGAGATCCCAAGCCAAGAAGAAAGACCCCCAGAGACAGATACACCAGGTAAATAGGTCAAGGATCAAACAGAGATACCCTCAAAAGGGGTAGGAGACACACCATTGCCTACATCAAATGAACCGGTCACATACGCTGCCATGAAAAAAACATACACAAAAGTTCATACTCTGAAAAACAAAATTTTTATAGGAGGAAATGACATGCAAGAATTTGAGGATTTAGAAAATGATATGAATAATCTTGGTGATGATTGCCATCAACCTCATTTGACTAGACAAGATTATGAGAGGTCTTTAAAAATGAAACACCAGACTAATGAGGATGGCAACATAAACAATATAGAAGATTCTACTTTCCAGGGGATCACCGATGCTATAATGGCCGAGCTCCAACATAAGTATAATCTAAGGTCTAAAACTAAAAACGTAGAAACTACCCAACCAAAGAAAATCTTGCCGAGAGGTGAAGTATATGATCCAACTCAAAAAGAGACTGAAATACAAAACATCAAAATAAAAGGAGATGAGATCCAAATAGGGAAAACTAAGACAACCGAAACATAGACAACATAAACAAAAACAGTTGAAAATAAAGCAATGCAAACCAATAATCAGAAAAGAAGGAGGCCGAGGTCCCAATTAGAGAAACCGATAAGATTATGGGAGGTTTCAGCCTAGAAAATGAGATTAACAAAATCAAGATACCAATACCTCTGGTTGAACTGGAAAAGAACCCTGTTTACCGAAAGAAAATCACCTAAATGATAATTTTTTCAGATGTGGAAAGTCAGGCCGACGTTATAATTTTGGAAGATGATAAGCCAAATAAAATTTTTGGTCCGCATTTCAAAGGTGCCAGAGATACCATCGCTCCTTTCTACATTACACTAAATGTGCATGATCGTCTGCTACATAATTGCATGTTGGATTCTAGAGCCTCACATAACGTGATTCCCAAGGCTATTATGGATAGACTTGGTCTTGAAATTACTAGGACCTACGAAGACCTATATTCATTTGATTCAAGAAAATTTAAATGCATGGGCATGATCAAAGACTTAGTGGTAAATCTTACACATATTCCAGTAAAAAGTGTTCTAATGGATGTAGTTATTGTTGATATACCTCCGAAGTATGGTTTGCTATTATCCAGGTTTTGGGGCACTAAGCTTGGAGGATCCCTTCAGCTGGACATGATCTATGCCACGATTCCCATCTTCGGTACAGTTCACCCGATTATACCGGGAAACACGGTTGGAATATACAATAAGTGATCCACATAATCCTAATAATTACCCTGTTTATGTCGCTGATCAAGATCTAGGAAATTGAATTTTATCAATTGATGATGATGTGGATGAATGCACAAAAGAAAATTGTATAGAAAAAAATAAGACAGAAAAAATAAATTAAAGTGTATATAGTACTAGAATTTGGAAAATGTATTTCGATGGTGCTTCATCATGTGAAGGAGAAGGTGCAGGAGTACTTTTTTTAGCACCTGGAGATGATTTTATTATTCCTTTCTCTTACAGACTACAATGGGACATAGATTACATGAATAATGTATGCGAGTATGAAGCCCTGGTCTTGGGATTAGAAGCTACCAAGAAGCTAAACATAAAAAAGTTGGAAGTCTATGGAGAGGTGGAATTAATTGTGAAGCAAGTAAATCGGCAGTACCAGGCCAAACACCTGAGATTGAGATCTTATAGAAACTGTTCCTAGGATTTGATGGAATTTTTTTTCTCATCAGTTAAGGTTCATTACATTCCCCGTACAAAAAATCTAAAGGTCGATTCATTAGCCAAAGCACCCTCAACTTCCATACCTCATATAGCTTTCAAACTAAAGTATCACATGGAGATGAGTCACAGAACCTCCATACTAAATAATATACAACACTGGCAGGTGTTCGAAGATGATGAACATATCATAAAATTCCTTGAAATGGTGGAAGACTTTGTTGAAACACACATTGACCAGGAAAACTAGAACGACCATGCTTGGATTATGCAAGAAGGGGAGGACCCTCAAGACTTCCAATAAAATATCACAAATCATCACATGTTAGTACTAAAAAACAATCAAATCCCTAAAGGTCTAATCCCTCTAGAAAGATTATTCGACCACAATGACATACCATTAAAATATACCTTGCAATCTCAGCCAGAAGAAGTCAAAGGTTGTGATTTAGGCACTAAATAAAAGCCTAGAATAGTAAAAATATCAAAGTATCTTCCTCCTGATATGAAAGGTAAGTATGTAGATTTACTCAAGCAATATAAAGATGTTTTTTATTGGTCTTATGATGAGCTGAGAGCTTATGACACCACTTTGATCAAACACAATATTCCTTTAAAGCCAGGTGTTAAACCTTTTAGATAGAAGCTCAGACAAATCAATCCCATATTATTGCCCGTGGTCAAAAAAGAAGTAAAAAATCTCTCGGATGCTAAAATAATTGTACCACTTAGGTACTCTGAGTGGGTAGCTAACCTAGTCCCAGTTAGGAAAAAGAGCGGAGAAATGAGATCGTGTGTAGATTTTAGAAATCTAAATAATTCATCTCTCAAAGACAATTATCTGCTACCCAAAATGGATCATGTTTTAGAAAAAGTGGTCGGAGCAAATAGAATGTCAATGATCGACGGTTTTTCAAGTTACAATCAGATTGTTGTCAACGAAGATGATAAAGAAAAAACCACGTTCACCACCCCATGGGGTACATTTATGTATGAAAAAATGCCATTTGGTTTGATGAATGCATGTGCTAATTTTGAGTGAGCTATGGACATCGTCTTCATCGGCGAAAGAGATAAATTCATTGTTATATATCTTGATGATCTGACAATTTTTTCCAAATTTGACGAAGATGATCTGATACACCTCAAGAAGACGTTCGAGAAATGTCGTAAATTTGGTTTGTCTTTAAATCCCAAGAAATCTCACTTTGCAATGCAAGAAGGTAAACTCTTGGGTCATATTGTATCTCGGGACAGAATTAAAATTAATCCTAAAAGGGTTGAATCTATAGACACTATAAATATTCCTAGAAATGTAAAAGAAATTCAATCATTTTTAGGGAAAATAATTTTTTTGTGAAGATTTATCTCGAACTTTGCTGAAATCATGAAATTGATCATAGATATGATTAATAAGAACAACAAAGTTAAATGGATGGTGGAAGCTAAAGCATATTTTGCACACATCAAGAAAATTATAGGTGAAGCACCTGTACTGGCAAGCCCTGATTATCTGAAAGAATTTTTGATCTTCTCATTTGCATCCGAACACACAATTGTGGCGGTACTCCTCCAGAAGAACGAAGAAGGTTTCGAGCAACCAATAGCATTCTTCAGTAAAAGCCTTAGAGACACAGAGTTGAGGTATGACATAATGGAAAATCAGGCATATGCTATTTTGAAGGAACTAAAGGCTTTTAGAACCTACGTATTACACTCCAAGATAATTGCATATGTACCTACCAGTTTCGTTAAGGACATATTGTTACAACCTGATAGTGATAGGAAGAGGGGTCGATGGCTTGCTAAAATTCAAGAATTCGATCTAGAGGTGAAACCGAAAAAGCTCATAAAAGGATAGGTTTGGCTAAGCTACCGTCCGAATCAAATTTCAGAGCGCTTGGGATAAATAACCTACAAGGATATGAAGGATGTTTGGACATAGATGAATTCGACGACCAAGTAGATACAACCAAAATCGAAGAGAAGTTCACATCTTCAGTTTGGTATAAATATATAGTATCTTATCTTCTGACTCTGAAATTCCCAAGCGATATGACTCCATCTAAAACTAGAATGTTGAAATTGCATGCGGTAAAATACTGTATCTCAGAAAGCCAATTGAATTGGAAAGACCCTCTAGGCTTTCTGCTAGTTTGTTTAGTAGAATCAGAAACATAAAGAGTCATAAATGAATTTCATGAGGGAGTGTGTAGAGGACATCATGCATGGAGAGAAACAACTTATAAAATCTTGAGAGCAAGATATTATTGGCCTAAATTATTTGCAAATGTGAATGCCAAAGTCAGAGCATATAACTCTTGCCAATTATTTTCAGGAAAACAAAAACTTCCAGCGTTACCTTTGGTCCCGGTTAAAATGAAAGCCTTGTTTAAAAAATGGGGGTTAGATTTTATAGGCGAAATCAATCCACATTCCAACGTGCAACATATATGGATTCTAACCGCTACAAATTATTTCACCAAATGGGTAGAAGCTATCCCGACCAGAAAAGTGACAGATTCAGTGGTGATAAATTTCTTGGAATAAAACATATTATTTAGATTTGGCTGTCCTCGAACGATAGTTATAGATAATGCCCAGGCATTCAAATCTATGTTAATGGTTAGCTTTTTCCAAAAATACAATATTATACTGGGCCATTCTACGACGTACTACCCTCAAGGCAATGGGTTAGCCAAATCATCAAACAAAATCTTAATCACCATAATTAAGAAGGTGTTGAATGAAAACAAGAAATCCTGGCATGTGTATTTGAAATATGTTTTGTGGGAAAATTGAATAGGCCCCAAGAAATCGATCGGTACTTCTCTGTTTCAAATGGTATACGAGACTGATGTAGTATTACCCATAAATTTGGTTCTACATGTACTGAAACTTTGGCAAGATGAAAAAGAAGAACCAAATCATGTCACACGAAGAATAAATCAACTGATCAAAGTTCAGCAAAATAGGGCCAAAGTGGATGAAAAAATTTAGAAATATCAAGACAACATGAAAGCCCTGTTTGATCATAAGGCTAAAGATAGGGAATTCCTCCCTGATGATTTATTTTTGAAATGGGACGCTAGGAAAGAAGACTCGGAAAAACATGGAAAATTCGATCATATCTGGTATGGACCATTCAAAGTTACAGCTTCTGAAGGGAAGAACTCATTTCTGCTAGAAAATATGGACGGTAAAATCCTCAACACCCCTATCAACGGGCCTTATCTAAAGCACTTTATCCAATAAACAATTTCTAAAATCCCATTGTATATACCGGTTTGTGTTTTCTACTTTTTACAGTTTTTCGGTAAGTTTTACTTCCATCGCAAATAAAACAGGTTAGTGATTTCATAGAAAAGGAAATATAAAATAGTTAACACATTGAACTCTGTGACTCGTAAAACCCTAACACTCTTCATGTTGTTTTCATGCAGGATTTTTTTCGACATCTCAAACATCAGAAAGAAGAAAAACCAATAGTCGTATATCAGAAAATTGGTTATCCCGAAACATGTGATAAATAAATAATTTACTTAGATGAGAACGAAGTGGTAAATCAAAGGTATGAGTCTGTGAATTGTTTATATTTCCAAAGAATAATACCTAGTGCACTAACAGTCTCATATGTATAAAGACACTCGCCTGATTTATTATCAGAAGAATGAAATTTTACTAAAGATTATAAAAAGTTCCTCTCGATAATATAAAAATGATTAAAATAAACCAAAAAAGAAGAAATAAAGCGACCTCAAAGAGAAGGTTCCAAGAGTCAAGTTTACATTCTAAACTACTACATTTATGAAATCTGAAACCTCCTTTTGTCACCCTATTCAAATTTTGGTGTAGTCTCCCTTGACTCTAGAAGCCTTCCCATGGACCCCACAGAGAAAAAAAGGGTCACACTTTAACTCTGAAAGCCGAAAAATGAATCTTTGGGAAAAGGGCAAGTTCTCACGGCTCCTCGGACTTCTACTAAACAAAAGTATGTATAATATAATCCTAACTCTCTTAGTTCTTTTAACAGGTTTAAAATGGTTAGTCTTTCTCAAAGAAGGCCCCTGGAAATAAAAATCCCCCATAAGAATTTTCCTGCAGACTAAGATGTTTTGAAGGTCAAATGAAGACTAGACCGGAGTAATCAAAGTGAGTTAACAGACCTCTGTTGCTAAATTACAAACATATATCACCCCTAGTATACTTTATACAAATTGATTGCCCCCACTTCATGTTTTAAAAGGAAAAATATAAGACAGATGGTGAAAGGAAATTCATAAATGATTGCCCCCATCTAGTCCAAACAAAGAGATGATGAAGGAAATTCATTAAATGACTTCCCTCATCTTAGCATTTAAATGCAAAGTTACAAATTGAAGTGGTGAAAGGAAATTCAATAAAGGGAATCAGATAACTTCACCTGGGTACTGAACAGGCTCGTTGGCAGTGAAGCAATGTCTAAGAAATTTGTAAGGCTATTATACATGAATTATACTGTACTCTGGTAATTAGTTCTCTTTTCAACTAGATCTACATCCCAAGTCCACTCGAGACTCCCTAATTAAAAAAACTGAAGTTACTTCACCTTAATGCACGCAAGATCAACTGAACCTGTTAGAATTTTTAAGGTTGTTTTGATTATCTTAAACAGATCCAAAATTAGTTTCCATGAAGAGGAAGTCATTGATGGGCATAAACTTGAGATTAGTGGATGATTAGGTTTCGAAGCTTTCAGAGATAAGGTTGAAACCTTAAATTTTCCTCTATGTGTTTCACGAAAATAAAGTAATGACTCCATTCACACAATAAAGGCACTTGGTCTACTGTTCTTCTCATCCCGTAGAGAGACAAGATCCCTAGATGGAGCCTATGTTGGAACACACATATTTTTCAAATACTCAAGATATTAAAGGATTGTAAGCTGCCTACCTTTTAAACAATGAAACACTAACGATAAACCTCAAGCATCAGATTTTGGGGTTTCGCAGATCTAACAGTCCAACATGTCGAAGCTCTCAATGCCTCGACATGAGAAATAGCGAAGTTGGATTAACCTTAATCATGATCACCAAATAATTAAAAGGTGATTATCACTAATTTAATACATCGCGCCTTCACGAGTTGGGAGTCATGCCTAAAGCAACCTTTGAATGTCTCGATATGCGATGTTGCGAAAGTGACTTAAGATAAACCTGATTAATTACACGACTAACGATAATTAATGATAATTAATTGTTATCACGACTTCGTGATTCAGAAGTTTTGCCTTGAACAACAACTTCTAACCCTGATACTCAAGGTCGCGAAATTTCCAAACTAATCGCAATTAATTAAAAACTTAAGCTAGATTAAAGTTAATTAATCAAATCGCAGTTTCATAAATTCGGGGTTCATAGTTCGAGACTAAGAGTAAAATCACCCAAGACTCTGAATTCCTAAAAATGATTAAGGACTAATCACGATTAATTAAAGGTTTAAAATGGATCAATTAATATCTTAAACAACCTTTTACTTTGTTAAACTTACAGGTGAAAATTAAAATCTTCTATGATTCTCCCAAGTCACGAAATATCAATCATTTATGGAATTTATAAGAGGGTTAGAGAAATGATTGGAAATAAGATCTTACTTTATCTCCAAATATTTCTATTAAAATAATGAAATGTTGTGTCAGCAAGGACCCGTCCAGACTAGAGTGCTCAATGTGAAAGGATTCCTGTCATTAGTTGAATTTAATTCTAGTTTTCATAGAGTCGGCTTAGCAAGATAACCATTATTTGTATTTTCATCCTCTGTGACAGGAAATATAGTTTCGAGATTCTATATCATGGCTCCATGAAAAGCACCCAAAATAGCTGGTGAAAGTTCAAGATAGAGTTCAGATATTCTTTCTGATACCTCGCCTAGAAACATTGACGTAGTGAAAACACGAACACATGTTTTCAACACATTGCAATACGAGCTGGTAAATTGCCTAGATTATTTGAGAGACAATGAAAAAGATGACTTGTATATCAAATACAAGGTTGTTGCTCAGTCGAAGATGCACAAGGTAGCAACAAGGCCTCGACTCTTTCCCTATTATGATATGATCGAATGGGCACTGGATCACGTAGATGCCCCGACTAGAACAATATTCATTTCTCAGAAGGTGGTTGTTGGGACATTTCAGCCAAAGCATCTACAGGCGATGTAAAAATTGCCTCCCACACCAAACTTTACTTACAATGCTGAATTCTTAGAGGGTTTCAAAAAGAAAGAATGTGAGCAATTTGGAAAAAGCTTATTCGACCTGATCAAGGATTGGTGCTCATGCCTTGAAAAGTTCAGAGATGACTCTAATAGTATATACACTATCTCATCGTTACGGTCACAATTCATGTATATAGAGATGATGGTGTGTAGAATTTATGGGAAAGAGAATACTGCACATTTCTATCTCCCATGGGTACCATTTATCCACACAGTACCAGAGGGATACTCTTTCGACTGGGCCAAAATGCTGTCAGATAGTCTAGCCAATGAAATTACAGAGTATTGGACACAAAAGGCGAGTGGGAAAGAAGCTTCATTTTACATGTCTTCTTACATTATAGACACCATTTTCTTCATGACACCTTTTCCATTAATGAGCTGGAGCTGGACTCCAAATAACGCAGAGCCTATTCATGTGTACCACTCAAAACTCTTGGAAGATAAATCCAAAGGCTTCATCTATGCAATTTTCAACTGGTTAATGGTACCAATGTGTGTTGTTATCTTCGACCACCCACCTCCTAGGATTTCAGATAAAATCGTGTCCAACTTGGGCAACATGGAAGACTGGTACATAGAAGAACAATTCTCTTATATTAGGGTTTTTGGCTGTTATGTTCCCCCATATTCCTTGCCATTATTCTTACTAGACAGACTAGTATGTCGCGAGGTTGCCAAGAAAACAATACTTAGCAGAATCAGGAAAGAACTCAAAGGAGTCCAGAAAAAGGTATGACCATCCTTTCCCCTACACGTTGGTACATTTTCTTTATTGGATTTTGGCCATTCCAAAGTGGAGGCCACGACCTTAGAGGAAATGAAACTAGTAGACATTGAATTCAAGAAGAATGACCCTAATAAGGTCATGGATAACCACATGGCAAGTTGTGGTCTAAAAAGATACAAGCACGAAGACTCTCCTCATGACAAGATTTTTCAAGGAGTGAGATCCTACTCATAAGTTTTAAGTCAGGTTCAAGCTCTACCGCCCTAAGGAATGATCGAATTTTACAAATTTCAGGAACACTAGAGAAGTGGCCTCCCCAAATTTTTGCAGGGAAAAGTCTCAACACCTCCAGGTATACAACAAAGAAAAGCCAAAGGTTCAACAAACACAAGCCCTTGAAAAAAAGAAACTCAGGGGAACACAGAGGAAACTGAGACCTCAAACCTGAAAACCGAGATCCCAAGACAAGAAGAAAGACCCCCAGAGACAAATACACCTGGTAAATAGGCCAAGGATCAGACATAGATACCCTAAAAAGGGGTAGGATACACACCATTGCCTACATCAAATGAACCGGTCACAAACACTTCCATGAAACAAACATCCACAGAAATTGTCAGCCCCATTCCATCTGTCACACCCTTACAATATACCAAGGGGAACCTCGATGCAGGAACAATATTTAAATAAGATCTAACACCTATCTTTGTAGGAGAGTTACCTCCTAGTGATTTCTTTTTTAGCAAGAAAAGGAAAGCTGTGGTGAAGCGGGAAATGCAC
Organism: Picea abies; assembly: GCA_900067695.1. Taxonomy (NCBI): domain Eukaryota; kingdom Viridiplantae; phylum Streptophyta; class Pinopsida; order Pinales; family Pinaceae; genus Picea; species Picea abies. The sequence goes on along the minus strand of CBVK0103005975.1, from coordinate 2,496 downwards.
CAAAGGGTGGGTGCAAAAAAGATATAGAGTATTAACTAATGGAGAAGCCTTAGAAGAGGTAGAATTCGCCGAAGAGGTAGCATGAACATTGGGGGCTTATGCAACAACCAACCAATATTCAGTCACGACCTTGAAGGAATGGTTGAAACAAAAAGATCTGTTAATTAGAAAATATAGAATCAGATAACAGTTGTAGAGACGAATGCCAGGAATGAGGCATACAAAGACCTTGAAAAAGGCATAACAACTGACCAACAGGAAATCGAACAACTCAAATCCAATCTCGAGAAAATGTACTAGTTGGCTCAAATAAGCCAAACACAGGCGATTCAACAAGAGGAGTTAATAAAACATCGTCAATCCAAATTAAATTCTACTGAAAGCCATGTCATAGATATAACAGTATTCCAAACTCAAGCCATGGAAATACAAAAGAAGATAGAAGCAACTCAACAGGGTCTACTTTCTAAAGTAGAAATCATCCAGAATCATTTTCAGATGATAGATCAAGTGTTAAATAATATCACCTTAAGAGAAAGAGGAGCTAAGGCAGTTCGAGGTGTCTTCAAGGAGGCTATTATATCATCAACAAAAGAGGAAATAGTCATTTCTTCCAAATTATCAATTCCAGAGAAAACCCGAGGTAATATCCTGCTGAAGGCATGGGAGCATAATATAACAGAAAACAAAAAAATGGCTAAAGAGGTGAGAGATTCATGTGAAGAAACATTTGGCCTGCTAAATAAAAAAATGTTAGATATTTATAAGGAAAGTAGCTTTGGAACGTTGGGTAAAATCAACATAGCCAAACATATGCTATATATTAAGGAAAATGTGGAAAGAGACCAAGTTGATCTCTCTTAGATAAGACAGGTCAACATTGCTCAAATAGATAAATGGTTAGTAAAACCAAATCTACAACTATCGTCTATCATTATAGTAGATGGTTAAATAGGAGAAAGGTTGCCACAACTGGAAAATAAATGTTACATTTTCAAGTCAAATGACCAAACAGAGGAAAGGTAACACTTCTGGAGGCCAGTAATACAGTTGCTCATACTAACTTATTTTGGAGCTAGGAGACAAAGTAAGGAAAATGTCCTATGAGCATGAGAGAAGACAAGGGATAACAAAGTGAAATGTTTCACCTCCTCATTTGTAACCAAAACCTTAGAATGATAGAATTTCAAATGCTTAAATCTTGTAAAAATATACATTTTTGAGAAAGAATCAGGGCTGCTTTTTGCCGATTGTAAAGGAGAAGATTCTCTTTATTGAGAATTAATACAAATGCAGGCCAGAGATTCTACATCTCGTCTATTCTGAGTTATGTGTTATTTTGTCTTTCCATATTCCAACATACTTTCATATATATTTCTTTGATGAATGTTTAAACCATGATTTAGTACAACATTTACTGTGGTTATATTTCACTTAGTAATCTGATAACAAACATATTTTTCTCTGTATTTACTACTAGCAAATACAAGACCTACATGTTATTTAGATACTATTTTTTATACTTAATTGAAGGTTACAACATTTCACTTTATTCTTCTGTTACAAAGTAAGATTCTTCAGTAATTGATGCCTTGCTTTGATTAGCAACTTTATGTTTTCTTTCAATTCATTCAATATTTGAAATTTAACTCAGATGCGAGAAACAACCTTTGAGCAGTTATAATATTAATTCGATTTAAATAAATTTTCTCTTATAACTTGTGTGGTAAGAGGTGAACATTGAAACCTTTCCTCATTTCTTGATGCCTGACATTATACTTGAAGCCTTAGTATAAACTCAGGAACAACACTATTCTCCACAACCTCCTCGTATTGTGCTATATTTTTTGTAGAGACTAATTGTTATAACCCTAAATTGCACCACACATGCTTACCTGGCATCAGGCCAACTCATATCCTTTCTTTGCCAAAAACACTGCTGAACAACTCTTTGAAAATCCTCTTGTGTAAAGGCCCACGCACCCTAACCTATTACTGCACTCGTGTACACATTGGCTGACCCAAAACAGCCCGTGTGGACTGACAAAATCATGAAAAAAGGAAAGTTGTCGATGGAACAAAAAGCTATGGGTGAGTTAACTAAAACTCCTGGCCATGCATGGTTGAGGGTTCGTCCAAATACCTAGCTCCTTCTAGCCTATAAAAGAAGGGGTAGGGGTACCATTTGGAAGGAGGAAAAATATAGCAAATAAACTCTGCCCATTTACGTATTCCATTGTCCCAACCCTTTAGCCTTTCCTAATGCCAAAGGAGATTTAAAGCAAAGTAGTTGAAGGACAGAAGAAGAGAAGCCTAGGATCAGGTTCAAGGAGTGGTGGCCAGTCTCAACTTTTGTAAGTTGACTCATTTTAAGTAATAAATAGAATGCTTTTTTCATCTGTTGTTGGGGGAAAACATCCTATGGACTAGCAAATAGAGTTCAGACTTTGCATGCAGATATGATCGAATAGAAATCACTTTCTACCTTCATCCCTA